>JAFVLL020035026.1:13038-26032 GCA_021397915.2 Tor tambroides | reverse complement strand
ATTCTACTCTTTTTTTTTTTTTTTTTTTTTTTTTTTATGCAATATATCAAGACATATATGTGATTGGGATATAAAAATGTACTGCATAACCAGAATTACTTGAATAGACTGGAATAAATTGCTTTATGGGAAAGAACTAAATATGAATATTTAACCTGGTATTTTATCACATTCTTTTGAGATGTGGTTATCTTTGTAATATCCTAATGTGTTGTTTAATCATATTGCAAGACAATTCTGACAAAGCATTATATAATGCTGATTTTTATGCTGTGAATCTTGCACAAATTAGACTTTCATGTTCATATTGTGTTGATGGTTTTATTTTCTTTTGCATGTTGTTCCTGTAGGTCTTATATTATGCAGATGACTGGCAGAGACAATGGATGAAGATGTAACGGCTCTCTGTCTCCATTCCCATGAGCCCAAGATCATATTCCATGAGACAGGTAAACAAACAATGACTGATGAAGCCTCTCAGATTGTTGTTTTATGAGTGTAAAGATATGTATGTGTGATTTTATGGGTTCTTCTACATGAAGAGTGCGATGGAGAAGAAGACGAGGTGGTGGTAGAACTGCAGGAGTCGGTTCTCGTTTCTGACGTGGAGGGTGAGAAGATCGTGGTGCACGGCCTCGCCCATGAGGAGCTGGTCATCCAGGAAGCTGTCGAGGATGTGGTGGCGGAGTACGTGCCATGCACAGATGAAGACGAAGAGCTTGGCACCATTGCTGTGGAGACCTGTGTGATGTCTCCTGATGATGTGGCTCTGGAGGAGGAAGGACTGCAGGTTGATGTGGTGACTGACGCTCAGGTACAGGAGGATCCTGACACCTGTGGAGACTACCTCATGATCTCTTGTGAGTGGCTTCAGCCAATCAGAATGCAACATTTGTTGGAAAGGATCTGTGGATATACATGCACTGTTGTTCGGCACTTTTTTGTAAAGCGGAATCCTAGTGATGGCAAAAGATTTCCTCACATAAATTTCACAATGGGTTAAGGTTTATCCATTGAATTTGCTGTGTTGACTAACAGAAAGCTGCTTAGTTTGGAAGTGACTTCTGTGCTTCATGCACTATTGACTATAGACAATGGGTCTTTTTTTGTCCTCAAAATGTCGCCCAAATGTGACGCACCTTCAGACTGTATTACTTGTTGAAAGAATTTCTTTTCTCTGATCATTATTATTATTATTATTATTATTATTATTATTATTATTATTATTATTTGAGATGCAGAATATATTGGTACCATATCAGTTATTGGCCATTTATTATTATTATTTTATTGTTTTAATTTTTAATTCAGATATTCCTTTAGTGGTATATTCATTTGTTATACATTAGATATTCATTTAATTTTAATTATATAACTGTGCATGCTCATTTGCTCTAGTTTTACATTTAGATTGTATTTGCCATCATCTAAAGCTCACTTGAAGTTAATTTTTAAAAACGAGTAATTTAATAACACTGTTAAATCTAAACTTTAGCAAATTTCCATACCATACATTATATTATAATATTGTGATGCCTAAATTCACTTTATCATGTATCACTAAAAATAATTGATTGTAGTTGTTAGTGTTTTTAGATTTAATTTGTTTAGATAAAGTAGTATAGCATTTTAATATCAATATTTATCAGTTATTGGTCATAATATCAAAATAATTATCAGAATATTTATGGTATAAACAAAAAAAAACAATTGCAAGATATAAACTTATATTTACATACAGAGTTGCAAGAAAAAAAAGTCAGAATTGTAGCAGACTACTGTTATTGCTAAAGTTAATGATTTATTAAACACAAGTGCTTTTTATTATATTACTGTTGCTTAAAGCTTCCACTTTGTGTTGAACGTGACGTAAAGCTTGATTTTTTTTTGCTTTATTCTTTACACCATTTAATGATACAGTATGCAAGAACATGGATGTTGCTTGTTTGTCACCATCTGTTTGTTTTGATTTTATTTCAGTGGATGAGGCTGGAAAGGTGGTTTCTGATGAGGATGCTAAAGTTACTATTGAGGGCACTTTAGAAGACCCAGAGGATGTGGAGAAGGATGATGAGGGTCAAGAGGTCATCAAAGTGTACATCATCAAGGCTCACCCAGAGGAGGAAGACTTGGGTATGTTAGTACTCTCTTCAAGTCTGCAGCACGATGCTGAACTTCAATACAGAGTTTATTTCAAACACATTTTATTTTAGTGTGTATACAGTGCCCTCCACAAATATTGGAACCCTTGGTAAATATGAACAAAGGTGGCTGTGAAAATAAATCTGCCTCGTTGATCTTTTTGATCTTTCATTCAAAAAATCACAAAAATTCTAACCTATCATTGAAGTAAAACAATTGAAAGTGAGGAGAAAATCTCATGATGAAATAAATGTTTTTCTCCAATGCATGTTGGCCACAATTATTGGCACCCCTAGAAATTCTTATGAGTAAAATATCTCTGGAGTATATTGCCATTCATATTTATATTTTTTAGCTCACCAGGGTGACTAGGAGCATGAAATTGTCCAACCATGACTTCCTGTTCCACAGGATTATAAATATGAAGAACACAAAGGCCAAATTCCCTTAATCATCCATCACAAGGAGTAAGAGCAAAGAATATAGTTCTGATGTGCAGAACAAGATTGATGTGCTTCACAAAATAGAAAGTGGCTGTAAGAAAGAGCCAAAGCATAGAAAACCCCCATTTCCACCATCAGGGCAATAATTAGGAAGTTCCAATCAACTAAAGATGTTACAAATCTGCCTGGAAGAGGACATGTTTCTAAATCGTCCTAATGCACGGTGAGGAGGAGAGTTTGAGTGGCCAAAGACTCTCCAAGGATCACAGCTGGAGAATTGCAGAGATTAGTTGAGTCTTGGGGTCAGAAAGCCTAAAAAAATATCAAACAGCCCCTACATCACCACATGTTGTTTGGGAGGGTTTCAAGGGAAATTCTCCTCACTCATCCAAAAACAAACTCCAGCATATTCAGTTGTCAGACACGACTGGAACTTCAAATGGCTCTGACTTCTATAGTCAGATGAAACTAAAAAAAGAGATTTTTGGCAGCAAACCGACCAGATATGTTTAGTACAAACAGGGATAAAAAAGTACCTCATGCCCACAGTTAAATATACTTCTGGATTTTTAATGTTGTGGACCTGTTTTTCTGCCGGAGGTCCTGGACATCTTGTTCAAAAGCATGGCATAATGGATTCTATCAAATACGAACAGATAAAAGATCTAAACCTGACTGACTCTTAGAAATCTTATAATGTGCCGTGGTTGGATCTTCCATCAGGACAATAATCCAAAACAAACATCAAAATCAACACAAAAATGGGTCACTGAGCACAAAATGAAGCTTCTGCTATGGCCGTCCCTGTCCTCTGACCTGAACCCTACAGAAAATGAGTGGGGTGAACTGAAGAGAAGTACTAACATGGAGCTGTGAATCTGAAGGATCTGGAGAGTTTCTGTATGAAGGAATGGTCTCTGATCTCTTATCAGGTGTTCTCCAAACTCATCAGGCATTATAGGAGCAAACTCAGAACTGTTATCTTGGGGAAAAAGACAATAATTGGGTGCCAATAATTTTTTTTTGAATGAATGAAAGATTGAAAGGATAAACAATGCAGATTTATTTTCTTTGCTCATATTTACTAAGGGTGCCAATAATAGTGGAGGGCACTGTATATATTTGGTGTTTATAGATTTATGGATAATTTACAGGAGGCACTGTTGACATAGGAGACACTGAGCTTGATGTAGAGGAAACCGTGGAGCTGGTGGATCCCTCTGGAATGCCGATAAGAGAAAAGATGGTGTACATGTCAATGGGTGAAGCCAGTCAAAACCAAGATGACATCAGTGAGTCCCGTTATTGTCGGTTATTGTGAAAGTGTTTTCTCCAAATGATACTATGGGTTTTTCCTCAAACAGATGTGGCTAAAATCACAGACGAGGTCTACATGGAAGTGGTGGTGGGGGGTGAGGACCCTGGAAATGCTCAGCGGACAATTGACAATGCATCGCTCAGCAAAGACTTCATGCCTGTGGCTTGGGCAGCTGCCTACAGTTAGTCAAACACATACATATACGTTGAGTCTTTATGCCAACAACCAAATTTGTCACTGAGATGAGTTGTAGTAGAGATGAGTTGTAATACACATATCTTTTTAATCTACAGTACAAGATAGCTTCTTATTATAACCTTTAAATATGGTGTAATGTCTGTCAGGTGGGGAGGAGAGTGAAAGCTGTGAGAACAGGAACGGAGCAGCAAGTGCTTTACTGCACGTTGATGAGTCTGATATGATCGAAAGACTCGGTCGTCAGCGAAGCAAGAACAAGAGCAAAAAACGCTCTGAACTTCGCCACGTTCAGACAGGTACATCTCTTCTACATTTTAATTGTCAGTGTTTGTTATATTTTCTTGGATTTAATTATATACATCACATTTAAATATACATTTTAAATATAAAATATTTTATTTTATTAAATATTACCATTCAAAAGGTCAGTGTGTTTTTGTTTTTGTTTTTTTATTAAAGAAATTAATACTTATTACTTTTAATACTTTCATTGTTGCAAAAGGTTTGTATTTCAAATAAATGTTGTTTTGAAATTCAGCTTTGCTATCATAAATTACATTTTAAAACAGAGTACTGTTTTTTGCTTAAATCGTGGTAATTTCATAATATTACTGTTTTTACTGTATTTTTGATTAAATAAATGCAGCTTTGGTGAGTAGAAGAGACTTATTTTAAAAGCATTAAAAAAATCTTATAGACTGTACAACTTTCAACTGTAGCATATATGTGACCCTGGACCAATCATCAATTCCATTGATGTATGGTTTGTTAGGATAGGACAATATTTGGCCGAGGTACAATTATTAGAAAATCTGGAATCTGAGGGTGCAAAAAAAAATCAAAATATTGAGAAAATCGCCTTTAAAGTTGTCCAAATGAAGTTCTTAGTAATGCATATTACTAATCAAAAATTAAGTTTTGATATAATTACGGTAGGAAGTTTACTAAATATCTTCATGGAACATGATCTTTACTTAATATCCTAATGATTTTTGGCATAAAAGAAAAATCAATCATTTTGACCCATACAATGTATTGTTGGCTATTGCTACAAATATACCCGTGCTTCCAGGGTCACCTATTATATTCATTTTGGTTTATTTTTTCAACTTTAGCAATCATCATTGGACCCTACGGCCAGCCTCTTACAGTGTACCCTTGTATGCTATGTGGGAAGAAGTTCAAGTCACGTGGCTTTCTCAAGCGCCACACCAAGAATCACCATCAGGATGTCGTAAACCGAAAGAAATACCAGTGCACAGACTGTGATTTCACCACTAACAAAAAAGTCAGTCTCCACAACCACATGGAGATCCACACCCTCAGCAGTAAAGCCCCGTTTGAGTGTGAAGTCTGCGGAAAAGAGTTTCACCAGCAGGCGGCGCTGTTCTCCCACCGTCTGCAGCACCACCACCGAGAATCCAAGCTTCAGATCCCGCCACCCACCACCAAAATGCACAAATGCAAGTTCTGCGAATACGAGACGGCAGAACAAGGACTTCTAAACCGACACCTTCTCGCCGTTCACAGCAAGAATTTCCCGCATATCTGCGTGGAGTGTGGGAAGGGTTTCCGGCATCCTTCAGAGCTGAAAAAACACATGAGAACCCACACCGGCGAAAAACCGTACTCCTGCCTTTACTGCGACTACAAATCAGCCGACTCGTCCAACTTAAAGACGCACATTAAGACCAAGCATAGCAAAGAGATGCCCTACAAGTGTGACCGCTGTTTCCAGACGTTTGCCGAACCTGACGAGCTGTTCCAACACGCACTGACACACGAGGAGGCCAAAACACACCAGTGCACCCACTGTGACCATAAAAGCTCCAATTCCAGTGACCTGAAGCGCCACATCATTTCAGTTCACACCAAAGACTATCCACATAAATGTGAAGTCTGTGGAAAAGGCTTCCACCGGCCATCCGAGCTCAAAAAGCACTCGGCCGCTCATAAGGCGAAGAAGTTACACCAGTGCAGGCATTGCAATTTCAAAATCGCTGATCCGTTTGTTCTGAGTCGGCATATTTTGTCAGTGCACACCAAGGAGCAGCAGGCCTTTCCTGACAAAAAGGGACTTAAGAAGACCTTTGGACTTGGTTCTCGTGGAGGTAAGAAAATTTTGGGCGGTGCCAGTTTGTCCAAGGGCCACCGGGAGCGCCGGGTGTACCAATGCCAGTATTGCGACTACAGCACGGGCGACGCATCTGGTTTCAAGAGGCATGTGATCTCCATTCACACCAAAGACTATCCTCACCGATGTGACTTCTGCTCGAAAGGCTTCCGCAGACCGTCAGAGAAGAATCAGCATATAATGCGGCATCATAAAGACCTAATGCCTACCATGTGACCTTTGCAATCAGAAACCCATTAAGGAAAGCTCTGTTTTGATGTAGCTGTGGTCTTCAGGCCCGTTGGAAAGACAACTAGAGGCTTTTTTGGATCCTGACAGTACAGACAGGCTGAAAGTGCAAGGAAATAGAGAGAAAAACAACCATCTAATGTGTCCAGTTGCAAGTTACACTGCTCGTCATTGTCAATGTTCTGAAGACACATTTTTTTTTAAAGTTTAATTAACCATTCTTGATCAGCTGACCAGCTTTAGATTAATGCGAAAATAGATCAACTTGCATACTAATCCATCAAGGGTGGAGGACATACATGCCGTGAAGTTTTATGTTGGAGCGTCTGGTTATAAATTTGAATTATGACTCCTTTATTGCATGTTACACAAAACATGTTTGAACCGCTTTGGTGATTGTTGCGTGTTTGTGCACATGCGTTTACAAGTACAAATATTTTGGGAATAGCCTTGAAGACGTCCATTGTCATTAAACTACGGTGCTAATGCTTTATCGACCAGCTTCAGATGGGTAGAATGTTTAATTAAAGTGAACTGAAAAATGCCATGGCTGCTAAAAATTTGTTTTAATTTGAGAAAAAAAAAATGCTGTTCAGACCAGATATAGGCTTTTGGGAAACCCATCTATTATTTTGGTTCTCTGAATAAAATGCATCAAAAACATTGGTGCATTAATTTACTAATAACAGCTGTTATTTAATAAAGAAAATGAATTTAATGTAGGACATGGTTTCTTGGTAATATTTCCAATAAAAATCATATTGCAAATAGTACTCAACTCTCAAGAGATCTTGAGGTTTAATCAGAGTGTGCAGACATTAAATCAGACCGAATGGCTGATTAATCTAAATTTATTTTAATTTAGACATTAGTATGTTTGTGTATTTCTTGAATGTGGCCGTTTGGCTTTTGGTCTGTTTGTTGTAAAACTCACCCTTGATTTATTATTATTATTATTATTATTATTAAGACATTTAGGGTAAATTTTATTTTTTACACAGATACTGAAAATGTATAATTTGGAATAAAGAGATTCTAAAAAAATGTTATGTTATGTGTATATGAAATATTTGTAAATACAGAAGTAATAAACAGTATTTTGTGTCCAAGATGGGTTTATTTATATTTTTGATTATGAAATGCAAATGGATAATCTGAATAAATTACACCAACTTTTGTCATTTGTAAACCAATTTTAATCTAACAGCAGTAAACAAAATCACCAGAGACAAAAATTAAAAAGCACTGTTTATAAAAATTTGTTTACAGGAATCCCATATTGGTCGTGAAACATGTTTGACACATTCACAGGAAAAAAAAAAATGCACTTCAATACAGAAACATCAAGAACTGAGTTCAATTTATTAAAATGCATCATTTTGATAAGGTAATACTTTGCCATGCTGTCCCCCAGCTTGAGACATTCTTTGGATAAGCTCTGTAGTTGCAAATTGGTTTGTCATTGTGAGCACAACATAACTGTGTTTAAAGCAAAAAGAAAAACTGATGTTTCCATAAAAATAAAAAAGACGAAAACCAAGCAGACAGAAGGCCAGCAAATTCACATCTGTTTTTAGGTGAAATGATCGGACCAGCAGAAGTTGTCTTTGTCTTTCTTTTGTCTTTAGGTCGAGACGCTTAGGCAACTGAGCATTCTCCTGTAGAACAGCAGGTACAAAGTTAGCAAAAATTTCATCAATATAAGCGACATCGATGATTGATTAAAACCTTAAAATGTACCATTTGATGGCAGTATGGCGATGTTTTCCTCAAGGATGCCGGTGTCTAGAGAGAACTGCCTGAACTTCTCCCTCAAGTCATCAGAAATTTCTGTGGTACGACCTGTTAATGATGCATTCAGTGTCAGTTTAGCGTTTATTCATTAAAACGTTACTAAATTGTGTCATTTGGACAAATCGAGCTCTTACTGTAGAATTTGTTGAGAACCTCAGAAACATCTCCCTTGGTCTTGATGGTGTGAACGAGAGCGTACTCGTCAAATTTGGCATCAACCACGCGCATGTCGTTGTCATTTCCCCAACCTGAAAAAAAAAACACATTTAGGCCAAAGGAACAACAATCTGACCATTAGCTGAAGCAAAAGCAGGATGACTTACGCTGGCTGTAGAAAACAAAACGTCCCGGAGTCTCGGTTTTCTTGGCGAGGTGTGTCATTCTCCAGCAGGAACCATCACTCCTGAGAAACAAATGAAGCAATTAAAGTTATTCTTTTGTAATTATGAAAAACTATTCTCTTCGAACACTAAAGCTAGCTTGAACTTACTTCATATTAGTGTAACTGAGATCAAGGTCTCCGTCCTCGGTAGGCACCAGCATGGCAGTTCCCATCTTCATGTCATCCTTGTGACTGACAAACCATTTTGCGTTTGTAGCAAAGCCAATGAGATACCACTTTCCTCCCATCTGCAAAGAATACAACTATTTTAGACCAACGCTCTTAAAAATAAAGATTTCAAAATATATTTTACAGCGACGCCAAAGAAGAACCTTTTTGGTTCCCTAAAGAGCCTTCACTTCTTAACGATTTTTTTAATCATCTAAAGAACCTTTTTCCACTATGAAGAATGGAAAGATTCCGTGGAAGGTTCTTCATTGTAACCATTAATGTCGAAGAGATAACCTAACCTGAGAATATCCCTCAAACTCACTGATAATTACTATTTTGAAAATTATAACGCGTTAAAATACTCCGTTACTAAAAAAGTAATCAAATTACTGTAACGCGTTACTAAGTAATGCCTTACTGCCCAACACTGCTGATAACACGCAGATGCGTTAGTATTTTACCGTAAAACAGCAAGGTAAATGCCTGTTGCCTATATTTTAGTTTTTACCTTTTCCAGGTCGAAGTCAGTCATGGGCATGACATCAGCAGAAGCGAACACTGCACAGAGCAGAACGCACAGCATCTTCAAAACGACAGTCATCATGGCTGTAGAAGTGTAGGTTCTCTCTCTGTATGCAAAGTTGGCTGTGTTGAGGAGAGGAAAGGCAGCCCCTGTTTTATCCTCAGATCTGAGCCCCCCCAAACCCTCCTTCCTTGAGTCCCTCCCACCTCCAAAGACACAGCAGGAATGATAATTACAGTGGTTACACAACTTGCAACATGCACGTGAGGATTTTTTCAGGTATATGTGGGTGTTTGAGGGTATTTTTGAAGCTTTTTATGATACTGATGTCCCTGTTTGGCCTTCATGCAATACATGTTTCTTATTGCTCATCCATGCTGCATTTATTTGACCAAAATACAGTAATACTGTGAAATATTATTCTTGTGATGGCAAGGCTGAATTTTCTCCAGTCTTCAGTGTCACATGATCCTTTAGAAATCATTCTAATATGCTGATTTGCTGCACAAGAATCATTTTTCATTATTATCAGAGTTTAGCTCGGTGGTTAATATTTTTGTGTAAACCTTTTTTCAAGAGCCCTTGATGAATAGAAAGTTCAAAAGAAGTGCAGCCTTTCATTTCTGTGTTAGATGTTTTTCTATAAGAAAATGATTACTTTAGGATATTTTTTGGAATGTTGGCTATATAACATGTTTACCCCTTGAGTTGTGTAACTCTGAAAGGGTGGGCAGGCAGAGTCTTGTTTTGAGAGTTACATCACAAACCACACTAACTTCATCAAGATGCCTTTGCCTTGTTTTAGAAGTACATTTTAGTCACATCTAGAACTGCTCGAGGAATATCACCACTTTCGATACTTATTAGCAAGGATGTAACCCAAATAAATGAAAGATTAGGGGATGTGCTTTCTTCAATATCTGTTGGTTTATACTGAATGGTATTGTTCATGATCAAACTAAAACACACAAAACCTTAAAATTACAAAATAACTTTATTGGTGCAATTCTTAGCACAGTACTTTCACACAGTGCTCACAAGATGCTGGCCAGTCAGTCTTAGGTTAGATCTGGTGAACAAAGCAATGATAGTGGTGTTAGGTTGTTTGGCAAAAATAGAGATGTTACAAAATTATACAGTTTCTTTGTGTTACAAACCCTAATTTAAGTTATGCAAGTTTAGCAACACATGCCTTTAAAACAGAAAACGTGATTCTAACACAAGCAGGAGATTGTCCAAATTGTCCGGATTGGCTCTTTTTGTAGGATGAAAAAAATTCTTTCAGCCAATCAGTAAAATGTTGCCTAACATCAAGCAACGGCACAGAGCATTCGAGAAATCCAATTCTTTAGCGAATCGGTTCGTTTAAATGATTCACATGAATCAGTTCGCAGAACTCCTCTCGCGGGATTTTACGTGTTATTGCACATAGTGAAATAAATAATCAGTTGAACATTTTTATTACTCTGTATTCGAATACTTTTTATGTCGTGTCAGTTTTTTCCATTACTGTCGAGTATTTACATAGGCTCTGCGAATCGGTTCATTTGAATCATTAAAAAGAACCATTACAAAATAACGACTCGTGACATTAGAATCAGCAGTGCGATGTTTAGAATGTAACAGTTATTAAATTACTTAATATGCATGTCGCTCTGTAAATGCCAGTTAATTAAACATTAAGCCAATGTAAAAACAAACAAATGTAACTAGCTCTTACCCAGGACCTTTTCTGTGGACTCGCAGAACCCTGGAAAAGAGTCTCGAGCTTAAAAAAAAAAAAAAAAACTCATGTTTATCAGCTGTTTTATTATAATTTGTCCATTGTCTTACCATAGTCAGGATACTGGAAAATGACGTCCAATCCCGAATTAAATGTCTTTGCACGATCCTCAAATTTATCCACTATATTATCAGGCACTTCACTGGACCGTCCTTTCAAACGAAATAAAGTTTTGATTAAAACAGTGCTTTTTTCCACAGTGGTGCCATTGTGACACTAAAGAATGGGTTTGAGAAGTTTAAAATAGAGACTAGAACACCTACCATACAGTTTCATGGTAATTTTCCCTGCTCTTTTAAGAACCACCGTAGCATAGGATAGGAGCTGTAGTCTGTCTCAAGCACCATTATGTCCACATTCTCAGCAGGTCTCTTACCTGCATAAGAAATTTGACATTACTGAATGCCAATCAATCAATAAATCCCTACCAAGAGGATTTTACGTTTAAAAATATGTTTTATTATGAACAATAAAATTACACTAATAAAAAAAATATATTATTTGGACAATTTCTGGTTGTCAAACTTAGTGGATCTCTCTTACAACATCTGAGTGAACCTGATGGCTATGAAAATAAAAATGTTATCTATATAGCATCATTTGCAAATATATTGTTGTAAATGCAATGATATACATACTCTAAGTGTATCTAAAGTGTTCAAATACATGCTGGATCTAATGTATTTGTCCACAGAAACACTTAGTGTCCTTCAAATGAATGTTACATTCACTTTAGTAACAGCAGTTCTATCATGACAACTCGCTGATGATTTTAGTATGGTAATGGATATGACAATGTTAATGCATTTGGTCTTGGCTGTAAGAGCTGAAATGATCTCCCCATGAAATCAAAGTCTAGGAACTCTCACAAAACAATAAAACTAATCTGGAGAAGAGATCTCCAAAAAGAGCAAATGAGGTCCAAACCTCTCCTTGCTCATTTATGACCCCCCTCTCCCCCACCAGGCTTCACTGAAAGCTCACAAAGAATATTTATATACCACATATGATGTATCCTGTGAATCTGTTGTTTTTTCCCTTCATGTTTAGTATTATTGTAAAGGTCTCTGTGCGATTGGTAAAATGCTCTCAATTTCACTGCAGTCACTTATATTATGAGAAAGATTGAAAACTTTGGTGTGGCCCTTGGTCTGTTCTGGTTTGGATATACAAGCGAAATGGCAAAACACTATCTTGGGATTCTATAACCAAAAGTGCAAGTTGCAAGTGGCAACTGACTTAAAGGTATTAGTTCACTCTGCATCCTCTGACTAAACTCAGAACTGGCAAGTTTGTGATCGAGAGACCCACGCTGGCCATGCGAGGCCCTATAGCAATACTGGGGCCCTAATGAACGAATAATTGAAAGTATGGGATGTCCAGATTAATCAAATATCTAAATTAATACATAACCCATATTTGTGATCAGTTTTAATGAGAAATACAGTCTAAATTTAATGATCACTTAAAACTGGAGTCAGATTAAACACAGAGCTAGACTAAAATTGAAACTAAATTATGTGTGCATTATCCTGCTTACACCATGGTAATTTGCCAGCACTGACAAATTAAAGCTGTTAATGATGTTTGGAGTGCAATATTTTACCAGAAGGGTAAAAATGACAGTTATGAATTGTAAGCGCTAGCATTCTGTCCGTTTCAAATCAGACAGAGATTAAATAGTGCGGTAAGATCACATTTATTTGAATGAATTATAGCAGTTATTTGAATTAATTAATCAAGAGAGAGAGAGAGAGATGACAGTTGTGTGTGCATTACTGTGCGTCTCTCTATAAACAATTAAGCTGTTTAGTTACTTCAAAAACAGCGATTTTACAAGGAATATAGTGTTGTGTTGCGATCTACTATCTAAGCTAT
>JAFVLL020035026.1:0-12938 GCA_021397915.2 Tor tambroides | reverse complement strand
GCTGTCGCCGACCAGCCCGCAGTGATTGCGTGCAGCTGATCCTCCTCTGTTTCCAGGGCGACGCTGATAGGCGCTCGGGACGTTTGTCACAGTACTTGTTTATGCTACATAGTATAGTAGGAGAGTAAAACCTGAAATTTTTTGACATTGGAAAAAAATGATTAAAAATTGTAAATGATGTTTATCTGAAAATGTAACAGTGCAAGCAGGTTTTCTGTAAGGGGTAGGTTTAGGGTGTGTGTGTGTGTGTGTGTGTGTGTGTGTGTGTGTGTGGGTGGGTGGGTGTGTTTGTGTGCATCAATTAAAGCAGTGCATTAATATAAAACAGTGA
Source organism: Tor tambroides (assembly GCA_021397915.2). Lineage (NCBI taxonomy): Eukaryota > Metazoa > Chordata > Actinopteri > Cypriniformes > Cyprinidae > Tor > Tor tambroides. Next base: position 12,607 of record JAFVLL020035026.1, on the reverse strand, counting down.
TTAAACTAACTTGGAACTACTTGTGGATTAAATGGTTTTAATGCATACCTGCCAGCCAATCAGAACCGAGTATTCAGACAGGCCATGGTATAATTGATATTACTCAGTACTTTTTTTGTTTGTTTTTCAAATCTTTTCTTTTTAAGTCTTTAAAATGACTTGTGAAGATTATGAAATCTATTTCATCTATTGCATACCAATTGTTAGTCCAGGTCAGGGAGCATTTCACAACAAAGAAAAGCCATCAATTTAGATAGTGGTATGAATGACTTTGAAGACTCATTCAGTCGGCACCAGATACCTACCTTTGAGAAACAGTTGGCCAGGGGTCTTTGTTCTCATGTAGTTCTGCTTGATTTCCCAGCATTCAAAATTGCTAACATTGGGAAAAAGCACAATGGATGAGTATACAAGATGAAAAAAAAATTATATATATATATAATTTACATTTCTTAGTGATTTAAATATAAGGGAAAATGTCCATGTAAAAAATTATTTTGACAAAGCAAGCTGTATCTTGACCATCCAATGCTTTTGCTTACATCAGCTGTAATTATATGAAAGTCTATTAGCTGCCAAAGGGGACTTTTTTATGGTTGCGTGAGAAATCATGGCCTACCTGTGCAATTTAGTATTATAAGCATTTTACTTCCTGATGAACTTGCAATGCCTCAGAAAAGATCTTGATCTTAAGGCAAGTCACTGCAGGAAAAAACACTGTTTTTGGCCTTTTGCGATTTTCATAAAGTGTTTTTTTTTTAATATTTCAGAATAGTGGAATTAAGAAAACATCCAAACTACACTTTTAATTATTTCTTTTATTGCACTTTACCTGTTTGTGTCTGTAGATTTTAATTACAATACATATCTTTAAAGGCCATTTTCTTATTTTTCTCCTAAACTGAACCAATCTCCACTTCAGTAGCACTTACACCAAACATTACAGTTTTATTCCTATCTAGAATTTGAATGATAATACAGAGGGGTTTTTTTTTCGTATATTTTGTTTGATTTGAAACAACATTTAATTTCTGAAAAATGATGAACGTGGGTTTTTTTTTCTGGCTGTTGACAGAATTTTCAGATTTGAAGAGCGATAAAAAGAGATCCCCTCTGTTAAAAACTTTGACTCAGTAATGTCTGATGTCAGTAAAATGAAACAAGAATTTGAAACCTGGCTTTATCCAGTGTTCAGATTTTAGAATTGTATGCAATTTAGTGCATATTTAATTAGATAATGCCTCATTCTAACATAACATACCAGAAAAATTGTAATACAAAAAAGTGTTTGGAATTCTTAACGTAATTAACCTGGGAAGTATGGTGATAGCCTATCTGTTAGTTATTTTTTACCCTATTCACTTGGGGCTCCCTGTCCTCTCATAACCGAAGTAATTAAGGGCCAGTTTTTGGATAAATCGAACTATATCATAAAGTGAACTAAGATAAGCTGGCAGTGAGTAAAATGCTCCCCCTTGTGGCTTAAACAGTACTCAGTTTCCTCACAGTGCTCACTGACACCTTGTCACCAGTGACAGGTACCACTTCCCACTCATCTAGAGACAATGCGTTTTTAATCAGACAGTGTAAGATCATAAACTGTGCGTGCATTTATGAAGAAATATATCTGCCGTCTGTTGAAACAACATTGGGCATAATATAAGTTCACTCATAGCCTGCAAAATGATACGCCTTTTTTTTTATTAAACGTGCCAAAACGAATGAACTTGATTGCTGTGACATGAAGGATGTTGAAATATACCTGATCAATGTTGATGTTCTGACCTGGAGCTAGTTTTTCAATAGCCTGTTCTGCCTCGGATCTCTTTGGCTTCGGTGGTGTTGGTTTAAAGCGTGCTCTTCGTGCCTCGGCAGGCTCCCAGAAACCGAGCCACGCGAGCAAAAGAACAAATGCAGCCAGAGGCGAATCGTGAAATCGGTTGTTTTTAACCACTAAACCACTTTTAACCCAGTCTTCCCCAACAGCTCTGTTAGAAGTTTGCTAATAAGAGCCAGTCAACTGTCCAATGTTGCCAAATACAATTTAGGATGATGACCCTCTACTCAGGTTTATCATTAACTCATCGACAAACCCACACAAACACACATTTCTGACAATGTTTACTTTAATGCAATCTGATATGTCATTTACAATCTTTTTTGTTGTTGTTGTTATAAAGTGTGTGCATTATCCGATTTTAATGTAGGCTATTTAAAAACACAAGATGCAACATTAGAGTGCTCAGGAACTTAATGACACCTTCTTGTGGGACGTTTAATCGACCACACTCTTAAAAATAAAGTTTTTTTATTGCCATCTGGTTCCAATAAGATCCTTTAACTTCCCTTCCAATAGGTTCTTTACAGTGGAAAGAGTTCTTCAGAATTTTAAAATGGTCTTTACACTAAGAAAAAAAATCTTTTAGTTCTATAAGGAATCAAACCTGCCATTGCTGCTAAAACCCCCCTTTGAAAAATAAATTTTTAAACACCTAAAACACAATCTCCAAACATTTTTTTTTTCCACCATAAACATTGTAAACTGTAACTCATAGCATACCACAGTGGACATGTGTTATTCAAATGCTGTTTGTTTTCTTTATTTGCATGGAATAACTGTAAATGCAGAGTTTTTTGCTGGATGTCTCTACATTATTTCTCTCTGGGCTTAAAGTTTAGAGCAACGCTGTTGATGCAGAATCTCTGGCCAGTCGGATCTGGACCATCATCAAAGACGTGTCCAAGATGGGCATCACACTATAAAATAAAATGACATGTTATAATGCTATCTGGCAACCTGAAAAGAAGATGGAATTTTTACTATTTACATTGTATGTTAGCAAACAGCACAAGGGTTTCCGAAAAAGCCAACACGGTGATTAAACTGGTTGACATCATTGTCCTGCACTCACATGTTTGCAGATAACCTCTGTTCCTGTGCTACCGAGTGAGTTGTCAGGGCGACGGACAATGTTGGCGTGACTCTCGTCTTTTTCCCATGTCCCGTGAGCCTCATAGAAGGACGGCCAACCAGTTCCTGAATCATATTTCGCTTCGGAGCTGTCAGAGCCAAAGACAAAATTGTATTTATAATTGCAAGTTTTAATTTATGATTTATAATAATAGACTTTTAATATTTATTTTATATTTAATAGATTTAATATTAATTTGAATCATTTTGTTACTCTTCATAACTGTAAAAATGTAAAAGTGTGAGGAGAATTTTAATTGTATTTTGATTTAGGTTTTTAAAAATTCTTACCCAAAAAGAGGGGAGTCACAGCAAACACAGTGGTACATGCCCACCTCATTGTGATTCAAGTAGATACCACTGAATGGCTATAAAATAAAAAGTGTGTACTTATATATATTTTTTTCTCAAAGATATAAGTATCCAGAAAATTGTGTGAGCTATATTATTTGAGTTACTTTAAACATTATCATTGCTTTGTTAACTTACCACCTCTGTGCCTTTTTCTCTTGTAACAACATACTGTTCTGGAGTCAGCTTCCTCTGCCAGTCTGTGGACTGGTCATAACGTGTCAGTGACTGCAAACCTGTATAAACAGCCAGAAACGCAATACATTTTTTGTTCCAACACATACCTCTTAATAATGGATAACATACTAATCTCACAACTTGTAAAGAATTGTTACAAATAAAAATCCAAGTGTTTCTTCCTTATAACCTTTCTCTAATGAAAATGTTTCAAACAAAAATGTCTTGAGAATATTGTTAGAAATTTTAGCAGAAATTTTACATTCTATCATATTTGTCTTCTAAAATAACAAAGTTAGGTCTTTAATGACATCATTCTCTAGGCAGTGAAATCATTTCTGTTGAGAAAACAAACATGAATTTGATGAGATTTCTGAGATGTTTGTGGTATTATTCAAAAAATCAAATAAATCAGTGTTATAGGCTACTATCTAATAAGGTCAAATATACTATTATATCTAAAATTATATATTGTGCATTTCTTTTTGATTTTGAGAAATTTCCGGCGTCAGTGCTGAGAGTATTATTATTATTATTATTTTAGTTATTTATTTGAACATAACATAAACTTTTGCAGGCCTTTCTCAAAAGCCAACACTGTGTTTGAGTAATCAGGTCACGCATGCATGTACTGAGCTACATGACTAGAATAACTGCACTTTGCTCCGACTTAGGTTACTAGATAACGAACTGGAATTGCACAAAATTTAAACTGTACAAAATACAATAATTACAATAGAAAGAATATCCTGAGGTACTTCATTTGTAAACACAATATAGAAAAAAACCCTACCCGTTGATGTAGACACCAGCCGAATCCCTACAAATATCCTCTTCTGAGGCAAAATTGATTTGACAGTCGCTCCGTTGGAAATGATAGAGGAGAAGCGAATTAGAAAACGCGACATTTTTCTCGACGTATTATTTCATGCAGTGGCCTGGCTTTCTCCACTATTAGTTCACTTAAGCTACCTCAAAAGACTGAAAAGAAGCTGAATTGAGCTCAGTGGTCTGCATTCCCCCCCTCACAGCTCGAGCAGCGGAAACCGGTCACAATTCAGACTTTATGGGTCACGGTCGACTGGCTGAAACTGATCAAACTTTGCACCTCTTGTCAATGGACTAACCGCATCATGCACGTCGAAGTTTATAAAAATGTGATTTTTGGGTTCCTTGTTTTCTGTCTTATCGGAATGTTTTCGCTCTTATCATATTTAATCGCAGACTTTGACCTTCATATGGGAGGGAAACGCGTACCGCCTTCTACAACCGGTTATTAAAATCAGAGTTAATGCAGTGTAACTAAGATCTGACCAGAATTCACATAATTTTGATAATACTTTATTAGAATTAAATTCATTTCACTTTGACAGAGTAGGCTATAATAAATAAAATATAAAATTATGCATTAACCAGCTGACCCCGAGTCCCGACACCAAAATTCATTTAAAAAACAATTCACTATATATATGTGTGTGTGTGTGTGTGTGTGTGTGAACATAATACTAACATAATATTGCTATTAAATGGTCTGATATGCAAGAGCTGCTGGTGAGTTGCTTTTCATGAGGTTTCCAGGTTGATGCATGAGATCTATGATATAACATTCAGGCTGAGAGTAACCATAAGTTTTCTTTGGATTGGTAACGAAGATTTCGTTCCAGGCACGGTTGTATTCTCCTCTTACGAGACTGCAGCTCAGCCCAGTTCGGTCTGCAAGAACCTAAAATGGATAGCAATTAATCTGTTACACACAATTGGGCAGAAATGTCTGTTGCAACTAAAGCCATAACCACACTTCTCACCAAATATTCACATTAGTGGTTGATTTTGTCTTTTCAATGTGATTCTAATTGCTGAATATGTGGTTACATCCTTGGTTGCACAAAGTCACTGTCAGACCATTTTTATAGACAGTCAAGAAGAGAGAGGGTTCTGGGAATAGCACAGGATCTCTGGCGCACATAAGGATGCATAAATTACCTTGTAAAGCAATGCTCTATGAAAGTAGGTGCCTTTTTTTATTTTTCCAATGAGAACGATGTTGGAACAGGCTTCAAATTTCAGCTCGCTTATGTGCAGTTCCCACAGAAAGTCATGTAGCTTCTCTGGCTCAACCTGGCCGCCCATTGCATCACACACTAACCTGTGAACAAATCACATTACTTGTCATATTTCAGCCATGTGGATGTTGAATATGGGATGACAATGAGAAAAAAAAACTCACATGGCCAAAGCCGTATACATTTTGACCACATCCTGAAGTGGCGAGATGGATTCAACTGCCTCTTTGACAAGATTATGAAATGCAGCGTCATATGGCAAGCTCCATGCTTCATCCACCACTATCTCTGGCTGTGGCTTATACTCATCCTCATCCTTCCTTTTCTCATCCTCTTTGTTAACCTTTCCCTTCATTTTACTTTAGAAAGAGAGATGAGAGTGAGAAAGATGGTTTACAGAAAACCTGTCTATAAGTAAAAACAACTCACGCACACACACCTTGGTGTTTTGCTGCTCCTTTTGCTGCTCAAAACGGATGAGGCAGTAGTTTCTGTTGGACTATCTTGCTTACGATCATCTGGTTCCTTGGTAATAAATCTGACAGAAGAGAAGGAAGAAAGAATGAGTATTTTTTAACCTTAAATGAAGAGTTCATCCAATAATGAAAATTTGATGAAAATTTACTCAACCTCAGGCCATCCAAGATGTAGACGAGTGTGTTTATTCATCGGATCATAATTGGAGAAATTTTGCATTACATCACTTGCTCACCAATGGATCCGCTGCAGTGAATGTTTGCCATAAGAGTCCACACACAGTCAAAATCCCAATAATCCACAAGTAATTAACTTAATCCACAAGCTGGATGTTTGTAATAAACCAATTCATTATTAAAATATTTTGAAGGCTAAAGTTGCATCTGAATCATGTAGGAAATATGCACAGATCAAGCACTATGGAACTGCAAAACAGTTCCAAACAAGTATGTTGGTGGATTTTGATGTGAGAGGACAACATGGGATGGACTTTTTACTGGAGGAAGCATTATTATGGATTGATATTTTGGCCAGATGCAATGGTTTAAACTTAAAATGCCTTAAGGATGGATTTGTTTCTTACAAACACAGTTTTCACAAGGCATCAACTGGTGGATTCTTGTGATGTTTTTATTAGATGTTTGGACTCTCATTCTGACGGCACCCATTCACTGCAGAGGATCCGTTGATGAGCAAGTCATATAATGCTATATTTCTCCAAATCTGTTCCTGTGATGAAAAAACTCATCTACATCTTGGATGGCCTGAGGGTGAGTACATTTTCATCAAATTTTCATTTTTGGGTGGGCTATGCCTTTAACATTCACTATGCAAAACCATCACAACATTTCCTAGAGCTGTGGATCAAATGACCTTTGTGCTCACTTGGCATTTGACAAATTTGGATGATAGAACCAAATCCACAAACCCCAAGAGTAGTGCATCAGAACAAACACAAAAACAAACATTTAAAGCGGTCAAGTAATGTTCTGTTTGTAATTTAGAATCTTCAAATGTAATTAACTTGAACTGAGCATAAATTGTGTTGCTTGGGCCTCAGTGGCAGAATTCCCATTTCTCCTGTGGGATCTCTGGGCCAGATTCCCGAGCCAATGCATGCAAAAGAATTTCCCCTGGGGAAATTCATCTATCCACATCTATCTGTTGTGCAACAGAGGTATTTAATATTCAAGTGTGCTTCTGTAGAACTAATGGTGTGGAAGAGGGCGGGCTCTGAAAGTCTTTATTCTCCACAAAGAGCTTGTTTTCCCTCTGATGTGAAAAGAGATCTAAATACTAGTGAAAAAGGCGTTTAGCGTACATTTGATTAAATGTGCCCCTAAAATGACTATGCACTAAATCAGTGAGGAAATTAATATTTGTGGATCTGTTTGATACAATGTTTGAGCAAGATTCATGTGACAGTAATTTGAAACAGTGGGTTTGGATTGCCAAGGCATGACCCTTGGCCTTAACATACTGATCCGGGGGTTTCCCATTCACTGCTATAGTGGCTCGATGTTTGTTGACAACTTGTTTCGATATTTCCTCCAAGGTAGGAACCTGATGACCCATTCTTATCTGCAGAAGGAAGAAGAGAAAGCAAGAGAAAAGAGAGATTGACTGATGTATGCAACCTCTATGATTGAGGATTTATTTTGGCTCTTGAAAAACATTCACATTTGGACCTGTCCAGGGTCGTAGAAGCCATCTGTAGTTATATCGCTGGCTGACAGGTGTCCTGTTAGACCATACTTCAATGATAGACTACTGTCCAGAAGCTTCTGTAGTGCCAGCTCACTAAATTTGTTGTTACGGTTTGGTGACAGGTTGATTTCCTGGAGTACCTCCAGAGCTCTGTCAGATTGATGACAACAAATCTAAATGACTGAACAATCAATGAAAAGACCCTTAACCAGCCATAACATCTGAAAGAGTGAATCTCTCAAAACTAGAATCTCTTAGGAACATGTCCTGGTCTTATTTTACCCCCAAATCAAAAGAAATACATTTAAAAAAAAAAAAAAAAAAAAAGCCCTATTATAGCACCATTAGGATTTCATTAGCTTTGTGACATTATTTTTTATAAAAAATTATAATAGTTAATCGCCTAATTCTGATATAGTGAAAAAATACATATTATTAAATACATAGACATACATATTATACATATTATTATTTTATAGTGTTTGTTGTTCTGATGCTTATTTATTAAAAAAAAAATATTTAAATGTATTTAAATTTAATTAAATACAAAAATACTGTGATTAGAATATAATGAAAAAGGCTACTGAGAATAATGTGATTTATATAAAATGTCCAGATGCAGTACAGGAATGAAAAGTTTGGAGGAAAACGTGTATAATTGTCATAGAAAATAATCACAAATGTAAAATCTAGTCCTAAAATAGGCTTCATTCTCATCTAGAAATCTGATACTTGGGATTTACTGCCATCTATTGGTTGTTTACTTTAACAGTTAATTCTACAAATGTTGCAAACATCTCAAGCCTAGTAAAATCCTTGCAAGTCAATTATTTATTCATTTAGTCATTGTTATTTATTTATTAATTTATTTTCCCTAAATCCAAGGCTCATAGCATCAATTTGAGGAATGGAAACTTGCCTTATATATTATGTTCACATATAGACTTAGAAATGTGAATTTTAGTGTAGGAAATGTAGTGTATTAAAGCATAAAACATGCTTACCCGGCATTACACAATTCTAGGGCTGTTATTTCATCGTTTGCACACACACTAATTGCCCAGGAAGCATTTCTCCGAACTTCACCATTGATAGATTTGAGCAGTTGAACTAAAGGTGACAGGCCTCCAACATTTCTCAGCTGCATGTAAAAACAATTACCAGAAACTGCACATAATGTAAAGGACAAAAATATCCATTTACGTCCTTCACACCCACTGACCCAGAAAAAAAGTTTGTTTTTCCTACACTCAGTTTGCTGATAAGCTCTGGCGATTGTATAGACCTTTGAAATTAACTCTTTTGTGCAGTGCACAGTGTTACCTCCATCCTGGCCTCTGCATCACAAGCCAGTGAAGCCACTGCCTGTGTTGCACTGATGAGTATGTTATTGTCAGTGGAGTGTAGCAGCTCCACCAATGCTGGCATAGCTTCATGGGCCAGAATGCTTTTGCGCAGCTCCTCCTGCGATGCCATGTTTGTCAAGACTGATGCCGCATACACAGCTGCTCCCATGCAGCTGTCTCGCAGCTGTCGCACCAAGAGCTTGTCACCCTCTGCATCATGTATAGCACTGAAAAAGGGATAAACAAAGGTGCTTTACTATAGAGCTGTGCAATACCGTATTGACTATATAATCTTGTTGCATTTCGAAATTATGACTCACTAAGCATTGAGATTGTTGTCGTTGGTCAAGCTGGACAGGGCCTCTGCTGCAGCCATTCTCAACTCACTTCCTTCACTGTTCAGTAGCTGCACGATGGGCTTAATCGCATCTGAAATGCACAGACACATCAGCGCTTCAATGGCACAAAAGGACAAGAGTGATCATTTTGACAAAACTAAAGTCAGACTGAATTAAAAAGGGAAATAAAAACAAGCCCGGATGCCTGATGTCAGTGAGATTACCCAGACTTCTGAATGTATCTCTGCTGGGAAGGTTTTTGCTCACTGTTGCCACAGCCTGGCATGCAGCAGTGCGTACACTCTCATTCTCCTGCATGAGAAGGTCAGTGAGGGTCTTTTCTACATTCCGTTCATGCAGAATGTTTCTGTTCTCACCTTTATGGAGAGAAAAAACAATATACAATTTGGATTGTTATACACTTGTATTGTAAAAGCAAATCCTGTTCTGTCTATTGCTTTACATCAGTTTCTACCAGTATGCACTATTAGACAAAATGTGCAAAAATTGTTCCACCTCAAAGCTACACCTATATGTACCCTCTGAACACTAATTTGTCCTCCTAAGGTTCTGATATGCACCCTTAAAGTACTAATATATTCCTGTAAATACAAATACAGCATGTACCCTTCAAGTAGTAAAATGTCCTATAAAGCTACTAAAATGTCCCTGTGCTGTAAATACAACCTTGGAGTACTAATATGTCCTCTTAAGGTACTAATATGCACCATTAAAGTATTAATATGTACCTGTAATACAAATATACACCATTAAAGTATTAATATGTCCTCTAAACGTACTAATAAGAAGCCTTAAAGTACAAATATGCCCCCTTTAAAGTAGTAATTTGTCCTCTTCAACTACTAATATGCTACCTTAAAGTACTCATATGTACCTGTTAAATACAAATATGTACCTTTAAAGTAGTAATATGTGACCCTGGACCACAAAACCAGTCATAAGGGTCAATTTTTCAAAATTGAGATTTATACATCATCTGAAAGCTGAATAAATAAGCCATTGATGTATGGTTTGTTATGATATTATGATAATATTTGGCCGAGATACAACTATTTGAAAATCTGGAATCTTGAGGGTGCAAAAAAATCAAAATATTGAGAAAATCGCCTTTTAAGTTGTCCAAATGAAGTTCTTAGCAATTCATATTAGTAATCAAAAATTAAGTTTTTATATATTTACAGTAGGAAATTTACAAAATATCTTCATGGAACATGATCTTTACTTAACATCCTAATGATTTTTGGCATAAAAGTAAAATCGATCATTTTGACCCATACAATGTATTTTTGACTATTGCTACAAATATACCCCAGCAACTTAAGACTGGTTTTGTGGTCCAGGGTCATGGTCACATATGTGCTAATATGTCCTCCTAAGGTATTAATATGCATTTTTATGCTACTAACGGCCACCCTTAAAGTACTAATGTGCTCTCACTAAAGTATAAATATGCAATTTGGCCAAAAATGAAAATTCTGTCAACATTTACTCACCAACATGTTGTTCCAAACTTGTCTGACTAGTAGAACACACATAATATCTTCTTCTATGTTCTACAATCAAACTAACATGAGGGTGAGTAAATGATGACAGAATTTTGATTTTTCTGTGAACTACCCCTTTAAGGTACTAAAATGTATTGTACATGAGGTACAAAGATGTACCTTTGAGTGACAAGCTGTTTTTGCACATTTTGTCTGAGTGTATAGAGTACAAACTCATTTGTCAAAAAAGAACGGAGAATTGAGGCTTTTTTTCCGTACTGCTCTGTGCCATCCTGGCTATGGCTTTAACTGCATTAGCCTGCGCTTCAGGCAGTGTGGATGTGCCAACAAACTGGAGTAGCTGTTCCAGACCACCCATCGTCTGAATAAGCTGCATGGACTCGCTGTCTTCCAGACAGTTCGAGATAACCCTGAGAGCCCCCTCGTGCAGGTCACTAAACTCCTGTAGGGAGGAGACACAGCTGCATTACTGCTCAATCATGTGTTGCTTGATTTTCATTGAATTGCTTGAATTGTTCTCAACTTGCATATGGAAAGTTTGATTGCTCATAATGAAGGTGACTAAGGAGCAGTTTCAAAAAAGTGCTCATGAATAATTCAGATGAGAATAATTAGTCTACTTTGGTCCCGAGGAGCTCCAGGATTCTGTCAAAGCCCTGTACATTCCTAAAGGCCACGCGGGTTTCACTGTCAGTGGTGATGTTCTCTATGGTGCGCAGTGCTAGTTGCTGAATAACTGGGAACTCTGAGCGTAGCAATTCCAGAAGCGGGGGGAGTCCATTTAGTTGCTGCACGGCTGCTCGATTCTGAAAATCCTGAGTGTGCACAAAGAAGAAAAGAGTACAAATAATTGATTTTAACTGCATCCTTCTGCTATTCAAAGAGCTATGCTTTTAACGCTGATCGAATATCTATGGCATCGTTCAAAATACTAATCATTTCAAATTCAATTTTCATGTTTTGTTAGTGCTGTAAAATACCACCCTGACCGATGCCTTTTATTCTAATTCACAACAGACCTTCTGTCTGACTCGGACATCTGTTGTCTTACTTGTACAAGATTAAAGATGCACTCCACTGAATTTTTCTTCACATCAGGATCCGGGCTGGACAAGAGCTGAATAAGAGGTTCAAGTCCTTTGTGCTCAGAAATCTGGACCTTGTAGCAAAAGTCCACTGACAATGATGTCAAACACAAAGTGGCAAACTCGTGGACCACAACATTCTCTGAGGAAAAGAAAGTGGCAGGTTTGTGCAACAGAAATAAAAATAAATTAAAAAATTATTAATATTTATATATGTAATAATAAAAATAATAATGTATATATGTCATAATCAAATTTGTTATATATATATATATATATATATACACTGTATATACATGTGTGTGTGTGTATATATATACTCCATATATATATAAATGGTTTTCTGTTTAATGTACTTTAAAATATTTTTTATTCCCGTGGTGGCAAAGCTATTACTGCAGTCTTTAGTGATTTTTTTTTATCAATGTTGAAAAGAGCTGTGCTGCTTACATTTTTTGGAAACTTTGATATTATTTTGGGATTCTTTGATGAATAAAAAAAAATATATATATATATATATATATATATATATATATATATATATATTTTTTTTTTTTTTTAAATAA
>JAFVLL020035024.1:0-19030 GCA_021397915.2 Tor tambroides | reverse complement strand
GAGTGTTAGAAAATTTACTACAGTAATGGCTAAAGTAATTTGTCAATATTACTATAGTAGGATTACCACAGCAAATTACCATTCATAAGTTAGTAGAATTTACTGTAGTACCTTTTCTGTGGTAAATTTACTATACATTTCTGTAGTACTTTTCCCCCCACAATTTACTATAGTATCTTTACTATAGTATGGTTCAAAAACACTATAGTATTTACTATAGAAATGTTACTACATTTTCTATAGTAAATTTACTATAGTATTTTTTTCATGTGGGCAGCATGGCTCACCTGCTAATAATATTGTGCTGTGTCCTGGTTGGGAAATGTGTCATTTCAAGCCCAGTCTAATGTAAGGAGTTGATGTTTTTTTGCAGAGATGTTACTTGTATGTATGGCCTTTACATTGCTTTGTTTGCTTTCTTTTGTTGTTGTTTTTTTTGTACTTTTGTGTATTTACATTTTTGGCTGTATGTAGCTGTATTAACCTGAATTGAATGTTTTCTATTTTGTATTTAATAAATTGATTTGAAATCCCTTTGACTACTGTACATTTTTGACAATACAGACATTAGTTATGTGGTGACTGCATCCATTTCAGATGTATAATAACTGTTTTCCCCAAAGACTTAAGTTATAGTAGCTGGAAATTATTGATAGTGAAACAATATTGATGTATTGTTGTAGATCAGGGGTGCCCAGACTGAACTCTGCAGGAAGGTAGATCTCCAGGACCAGGGTTGGGCACCCCTGTTGTAGATGAATAGTGCGGGCCCTGTGTGGGCCTAGTTAGGGCTTCCTGGGGGCTAAGTGAGGGCTGCCCGTGCAGGGCCAGCGCTAAGGGGCCAACATTTTGCCAGTGAGCAAATTCTCAGGGGCCCTGCGCGGGCAGCCAGCTGGGGGCCCTTAGGCTAGCCCTAAGTGGGCCCGTAAAGGGCCACCACAGGCCTGTTTGCAGGGTCTCTGCATATCCTTGACGACCGTGTAAACAATAACATCATGCTCATTGTTGTACCCATAGATGTGTATAGGTAGATTCCTCATTCAACCGCTCCAAGCACGCAGACGCGTCCGCAATCTAAATAATAGGGAATCTACCTATATATATCTATGGTTGTACTTGCATGAATGGTCATGTGACATGCGTTTTCGGTTGTGTAGTATAGACGGAGATCGTTTCTGAAACGCAGTGAAAACGCCAGTATAGACAGGATTGTTTTCATTTTAAAATGCACTAGTGTAAACAGGGCCTTAAAGTGTGCTTTTTCTTTTTGGAATTTTCAGCGTGAACCACTGATGATGATGATCTATATGTAATGACAAGATCACTCATTGCATTCTAAACTGCCGGTGAAGCCACCGGGCTTCTATACTCTTTGCCGGAAGTGTTCGAGCCGCCATCTTGCCATTCCTTACCATTGAGAGCACCATTGAGTCACAGCCAAAATGCTGACCTAAAATCACCCGATTTGAAGCAAATCAGTTACATAGGATCAGTTTTTATGTTATGTATATGTAAATTCATATGGTCTTTTTGGGCAGGATAAGCGATATATTTAAATAATTTAGGTGAGTGTGTCTGCTGCGCACTTGCTGACACATGTAATGTTAACTGATCCAAAACAAAATATAGCCTATTTCTTTATAATTTGTTACATTTATATAGCGCTTTTCTGGGTACTCAAAGCGCTTTACATGGAAGGGGGGGATCTCCTCAACCACCACCAATGTCCAGCATCCACCTGGATGATGCAACGGCAGCCATATTGCGCCAGAAAGCCCACTACACACCAGCTTATTGGTGGAGAGGAGACAGAGTGATGAAGCCTATCAGTGTATGGGGACAACTAAGAAGCCATGATGGTCACAGGCCAATGGGCAAATTTGGCCAGGATGCCGGTGTTACACCACTAGTTTTTCGAAGGACATCCTGGGATTTTTAATGACCACAAAGAGTCAGGACCTCAGTTTAACGTCTCATCTGAAGGACGGTGCTTTTTACAGTATAGTGTCCCTGTCACTATACTGGGGCGTTAGGACCCACACAGACTACAGGGTGAGCACACCCTGCTGGTCTCACTAACACCTCTTCCAGCAGCAACCTAGTTTTTCCCAGGAGGTCTACCATCCAGGTACTGACCAGGCTCAACCCTGCCTAGCTTCAGTGGGCAACCAGTCTTGGGCTACAGGGTGAAATGGCTGCAGGCCAATACTCTTTATGTACCTAATTATTCAGGAATTATTAAACATGAACGTATTAGTATCATAAATTGATTTGAATACAAAATGAATAATACAGTACACACCTCTGTTACTATATTGCTCTATGTTGTTCTGAAATGAAAATCTTACCTTGCATCATCTTGGAAACAAAGCTTCAAGTCCATATACTGTATGTAGTCAGTTATTCCTCTGAATAAGTTATGATGTGTATGTTTTAATATCCTGATTGAGCAGCATCTATTTCAGACTTTCAGATTGTGCAAATATGGTGATTAACATTGCCATGTAAAATATGTATATATTTTAAATTAATAATTAATTTAACCACCGTTTATATCATTACCTGCTTCAAAATGAATGCTGTTAACAAAATCATTGTTGAAACATTTGCAGTTAGGCTACTTTACGAATAAAAACAATATATCAAAATGACATGAACAATACTGTACAAGGCGAATGAAGGTATTTGTGTATAAAAAACAAATCTTTATTCAGATTTCAGAATGAGCACTTTGTCATTTGTTATATGTTCAGGATCTGATATTCACTACTGTAATGTATATGAATGTAACTTTTTAATAAGCAGGGGGAATTCCCAACATTAAACAAATAATCGTTTACATGCCTAGGGTGTTTGCACTGTAAGAATATACAGGGATACTTCAGATTTAAAAATGCTGACTTGTTAGGTGTTTTCTCATTAAATTCATACGATTTCCTATTAATTCAATGGAATGTATGGGAATAGTGGAGAATACCAATATGGCGGCGCTGCGGCTTCACTTTAATGACGTCATGAGCAATCCAGTTGTAACGGTGCGAACAAGACGTAAGACGTGTGGATCCATGTGCAAGCTTTATTATAACAGGCATGGTCAACAAACACAGGCAGGGTCGAAACACCAGCAAACAGGTAAAACACAGGCAAGATGAAGAGTAATCCTTAGGACAAGCGTGGGTCTTCGAACGGCGAACAATATCCGGAGGGCTTGACGAGAGGTAATCCGATAACGTGAGTGATAGTTCAGGCAGGAGCAAACAGAATCCAAACGGCAAGGCAAAGGGTTAATCCGAGAAACACAGGCGAGAGTCAGGCAACAGGCGAACACAAGAATAAGCTAGACTAAGACAGGTAAACACGGAATGGCTTGGTAATGCAGCTAACACTAGGAGACTGAAAAACACAGAACAATACTAGGCAAACTGTGAAAGGAAGTCCAGTGTTTATGTAGGGTGTGTGATTGTGTGATAATTCTCAGGTGTGAGCGTGATTGGGACAGCTGTGTGTACTTAGTGCAATGAACGATGGGAAATGCAGTCCGTGGGTGATATGTAACTGTCTGTGTGGTGTGAGAGTCAATATGATGGAATAGCGACCTCTGATGGTGAGTGGGCGGAAGATCACGAACCAGATTCGTGACACCAGTTCTCTGTTATGGATCAGTGGTGTGAACACACTACATGCACAATTCATACTACAAATGTCATAGAATAGTGCATAAGTACGTGATTTGGGATGCACCTCTTGTATTTCTCTGTGTGTTTTATCTCGTAATGGCGATTCAAATTGTAAGCCTTAAACACAGCTATCCGTTCTCCACAAACTAAGCACACAGCTTTACCCTTGACTTCAGTAAATGAATACTTAGAAGTCAATGTCTTGTTAAAAACTCTACATTCTGCCTCAGTCTTTCATTTTTTTTAATGTTAGAACATATTTAAGGGCTAACGGCGAACTCACATTTCTTCACAAGCTGTCCCACATGATTGCAAACACATTTGAGTGAGGGTGCATTTTTTTATGTAAATAAAAAAATAGCAGTTGCCTTCAAAATAAAAGCAGTGCTGTTGTATTACGTGTTTATAGGTTATTTATGACATGTTGTGGACAAATAGCAATATAATGTAGATTTCCGTTGACTTTCTGTATCAGACCTGGGCACTGCACGACCCCTGCTTGCATTTGAATTTTAATTAACCGATTATTTCACGTGGGCTGGTCAAGGATATCCAGAGGGCCGGATGTGGCCCGGGGGCCGTAAAATGCCCAGGTCTGATATAGAGTATAGTAAGTAAGTATAAAGTATAATTCAAAAGATCAAGTGGGTTTCATTAAATGTACCCCTGACTCCTGACATCAAAAAAAAAAAAAAAAAAATTGCTGCCTGTTCTCACTCTTCAAAAGAAATTGGCATAATATTCATTCATGTACAAAATATTAGGAATATCTTACCTGCTTTTATGATGTGGGCCTTGTCTGTCCATGACATTTTGAATTTTGGAAAAATTGCAGCACTGATGAGTTCCGGATCTTCCATAACCTCCCCAAAGTGCTTTTGTAGACCCTGCTGCAGAGCATGAATAATGGAGCCTCCATCTTTTTGAGCTTGGAATCAAGAAGGTAGATGATGGGAAGCAGCACACTGAGCAGTACACTGAATTCCCTCTTGTGTGGTGGGCTGAATTAACTGCAGCTTACATTCTTCTTACATTCTTATTCAGCTCATCTTCTTCTTCTTTTGATTTGATTGGAAACTAAGAAATTAATTATATTCTTTCCATCAATCCTGTATTTTTTAGTTAAATCATGGGATGTTTAACAACATTCCAAGTACTTCCTTATAAGTTTTTTTTTTTTTTTTTTTTTTATCTAGGAGCATTCCAAAAAAACCTAACAACTTTGACTTGGTCAGTGTTTGGCCATACAATTTAAGTGATATTTCCTTGTGTCTTCTAGAAAAACAAATAACATGTGTTTTAGTTATCGGTAGTTTAAAAGCCCATTTATTTTCCCACTGCTCTATCTTAGTAATTGCATCTTGCATTTTCTTCTCTATGAACCTCATTTACATTTACATTTAGTCATTTAGTAGATGCTTTTATCCAAAGCAACTTACAAATGAGGACAATAGAAGCAATCAAAATCAACAAAGAGCAATAAAATGCACATGCTATGACAAGTCTCGGTCACCCCAGTAACCGAGACTTGTCATAGCATGTGCATTTTATTGCTCTTTTGTTGATTTTGATTGCTTCTATTGTCCTCATTTGTAAGTTGCTTTGGATGAGGTTCATAGAGAAGAAAATGCAAGATGCAATTACTAAGATATATATTTTTATATATATATATATATATATATATATACATACATACATACATACAGAATACACACACACACAAACATATATATATATATATATATATATATATACACATATACACACAGTATACACACACATACAAAAAAACAAGTAGATAGAATAGAAAAAGAATAAAGAATATAGAAAGCTAGTGTTTTTTTTAAAGAAAAACAAGCAGTTAGAATACGAATAGAGTGCGAGTGATAGAGGGTCAAGTGTTTTCTTTAAATAAAAAAAGAAAAAAAATATATAAAATAGAATTAGAATAGAGAGTGCTAGGGGGTAAAATAAAGATGGAAGAGATGTGTTTTTAGCTGTTTCTTGAAGATGGCTAAGGACTCAGCTGGTTGGATTGAGTTGGGCAGGTCATTCCACTAGGAGGGAACAGTTAATGAAAAAGTCTGTGAAAGTGATTTTGTGCCTTTTTGAGATGGCACAATAATGCGTTGTTCACTTGCAGAATGCAAGCTTCTAGAGGCACATAAGTCTGAAGTTGTGAATTAAGGTAAAGGGGTGCAGAGCCAGTGGTGGTTTTGTAGGCAAACATTAATGCCTTGAATTTTATGCGAGCAGCTATTGGTAGCCAGTGCAAATTGATGAACAGAGGTGTGACATGCGTTCTTTTCGACTCATTAAAGATTAATCTTGCAACAGCATTTTGGATTAATTGTAGAGGTTTGATAGAACTGGCTAGAAGACCTGCTAAGAGAGCATTGCAATAGTCCAGTCTGGACAGAACAAGAGTTTGAACAAGGAGTTGTGTAGCATGTTCCAAAAGAAAGGGCCTAATCTTCTTGATGCTGAATAAAGCAAATCTGCAGGACCAGGTAGCTTTAGCGATGTGGTCTGAAAAAATCAGTTGATTATCAATCACAACTCCAAGGTTTCTGGCTGATTTTGAAGGAGTTATGGTTGATGTGCCTAACTGGATGGTGAAATTGTGATGAAACGATGGGTTTGATGGAACCACAAGCAGTTCTGTCTCGGCAAGGTTGAGTTGAAGGTGATGGTCCTTCATCCAGCAAGAAATGTCTATTAGACATGCTGAGATGTGGATCGTCGAATCATCAGGATTGAATGAGAGGTAGAGTTGAGTGTCATCAGCATAGCAGTAATATGAAAAGCCATGTTTCTGAATGACAGAACCTAGTGATGCCATGTAGACAGAGAAGAGAAGTGGTCCAAGAAATGGGTCCTGAGGCACCCCAGTAGCTAGACACCTCACCCCTCCAAGATACCTTGAAGGACCTATCTGAGAGGTAAGACTCAAACCACTGGAGTGCGGTTCCTGAGATGCCCTTTGCCAGTAGGGTGGGAGGATCTGGTGGTTAACCATATCAAAAGCAGCGGACAGATCCAGCAAGATAAATAAAGATGATTTGCAAGCCACTCTTGCCAGTCTTAGGGCTTCAACAACTGAGAGCAAGGCAGCCTCGATCGAATGTCCACTTCTGAAGCAAGACTGGTTGCTGTCCAGGAGGTTTTACTGTGTGAGAAAGGCAAAGACTTGGTTTAACACAACTCATTCAAGTGTTTATGAAATGAAAGGAAGAATGGAAACCGGTCTGTAGTTCTCTAAAAGAGTCGGGATAAGAGTGGGTTTCTTAAGAAGTGGGGTTATACGTATGAGCCTGTTTAAATGCTGAGAGAAAAATACCAGTATGAAGGGATGTGTTAATGATGTGACTGCAGGTACAACTGCAGGAGAAATCGCTTGAAGGAGATGAGATGGAATAGGATCAAGCGGACAAGTAGAAGTAGTAGTATTTTTTATTTTTTTTTTTTCTGCTGCTCTGAGCTTAGAACGATGCTCGCGGAGAACATCAGACAGCCAAGGGGCAGAAGGGGTGGTACGGGCTGGCCTGGAAGACAGGGGGCAGACAGTGTCTAAACAAAAGGTAAGAGTGGAGCAGAAAGTATCAGTAGCACTGTTAACATCGAGAGATGATAACTGTTTAGGGGAAGAAGTGAAGATAAAACCATAGCAGATAGGCGGGAGGGTGAGAGTGAGCATAGGTTAAGTCGAAAAGTGACATGTGGAGGGGTATGTGTTGTGTCAGGAACCATGTTGAGGTTAAGAGTGAGTAGGAAGTGATCCGAGGTGTGCAGTGGAGTAACCAGCACATGATCAGTGGAGCAGTGTCGTGTGTAAATAAGATCCAGTTGGTTGCCTGATTTGTGAGTAGCCGTAGTTAACACTTGCTTGAGATCAAAAGAGCCAAGCAGAGTGCGGAAGTCTGCACCCTGAGGTTTATCTAGGTGAATGTTGAAGTCTCCAAGCATAACTATGGGGAGTACCATCCTCAGGAAACGTTGAGAGCAACACATCTAATTCTAGGTATCTCCAACATGTTTTACACAAACAATACTTTTGGATTTAACTATTTTTAGAGTTTACCATGAAAAAAAAAAATGCTGTTTTATATAAGAGAAGTCACTGACTTTCTGCGTCAGGTGGGATTCAGCTTATGGCATTTCCCATTCATTCCTATGGTATCCTTGAAGGTTAAGGCTAGAAAGGAGACAGCTGTGGCTAATGGCATGCACACATCAATATAGCGTAATTTTTGTCACACTGTACAACAATAATTACTATTTTTGCATTATTGTAAGGGGTAGGTTTAGGGTTGGGGTAGGTGTAGACGTTAATAAAACACAATCTAATAGGTAGAAAATTAAATTTCATTGTTAGTTTCCGGTCGGAGCTGTATCCCTTCTAGCCACAACCATCCATAAACGGCAACTGAGTGTCATAACAACTCTGACTGAAATTCAATGACGTCAAGGCTGTAATGCGATTGGTTATTAAGGCACACGTGATCCAAGTTGACCGTTACACTTTCTCCAATAGTAAGTAATACTATAGAATAAAGACGTGTCACTCGTATAGTTTTGAATGGGGAAAAATGCAACGCTCAATATGGTCGCTCTACTGAAGGAAGCCCTGCCTTCTGAATAAAAGAGCCAACTGCTAATCGGTAAAGTCAGCGCGTCACTGCAGCTGCCGTTAGAAATCCCGATTGCTTGTAGAAACAGTCAGTGTTCTGAGACGATCACTTAGGACTGCGCACTGGCTGATCTAGCCTGAAAAATAAGCCTTTTTTAATGCCATTTGAGCAAAAGAAACAACATTTATGACACAGTTGTTGTCAGATTTCATTGGTGATTTCAAATATGAAATTTAATCGTAAGCTTGGTGAACAGTTTTGGAGAATTTGATGTTTCCCCATTCAAAGAGATAGGAACTGCACTTGCATGCCCGAGAGGCATTTCAAAGATGGCCGCTGAGTGACATGACTTCCCTTAAAGGGACTTTGGTAATACAGACCCTCTCATCTCCCTATATTGTAAGACAATCTCTGGAAGCGATGGCAGGTTGAGGGAAAATAGCACAATAAAAGTACCGATATAGCACTAAAAATGTACTCAAGTAAAAGTGTTTTTAAACTACTTAATAAAGTACAATACAAACTACTTACAGTAATGAGAGTATTTGTAATTCATTACTTTACACCACCAGAAGTATGTAAGGTATGCAATATCCAAAAAAAAAAAATATATATATATATATATATATATATATATATATATATATATATTGTGACGAGTCGGCTGCCTCCCCCCTTTCATATCATCACCACCCCGTCCCTTATTCGCCGCCCTTCACCAGGCTCCCGACGGGAGTGGGCGTGGAGAGAGAGGCGCGGAAATCCAGCCTGGGTCTGGCGGCGTGTGATGAGGCGCACCTGATCCGAATAGGGCCTCATCACCGCCGCCGTTAAATGCCGGTAGCGCCTCTCCTCGGAGACCGGTCTCTTCCCCGTGCATGCACGCTGGTGTCCTCGTGGGTCCAGGAAGGGCGCGTAGAGGGAATCCCGCGCCGCCGCCAGAGACGCGAGCTGCCGGACCCGCGGTCCGGAGGAATACCGCACCCACGAGACGGCTGACGGGCCAGGATGCCGGGCCGTATTACCCCTTGGAAGCGCCGCGGCCAGAGGAGGATGAAGCCGCTGAACGAAGCCGCCGCCCCCGCCCCGGACACGCGAGAGGGGAGTGCGTGCGGCCACCGGACTCCGACCCTTCCTCCTTGAACACTGCCCCTCCTTCACTAGCCCCGCAGCACGACGAGGACACCAGATTCCCTGTTTATTTTGGACACTTTTCCCCCTTGGACACTTTATTTTGAAATTTCTGTTAATAAAAGCCTCTCCGAGGCCTGACGCCACACCCACTGTGTCTGTCGTTTGCTCCTCCCGCCACAATTTATTTTATTATTATTATTATTATTATTATTATTATTTTTTTTTTTTTTTACGAATGAACCTGCTGTAAACACATCTACATAAAATAAAAATACAGAAAATCATTATTCAAAGAAACACACAATACTGTCTAAGACACTAACCTTATAAACATCTAAGTACAAAAAAAATCTCGAAACATGACAAGCGGCTTTCTCTCTCTTTTTTTTTTTTTTTTTTTTTTTTTTTTTCAAACTGCAGCTGGCTTGACCGCCACACTTTGAGAAAGTTCCACAGAATTTAATCACTAATCTATAACAGAGATTATATATATATATATATATATTACAGATTATAATGTATTATGTGTTTAATACGTAGGATTGTTCTAGGTAAAAGGATATTAGACATTTGGAAATTTACTCAAGCTAGGGTATAAAACTGTAGGCCTATTAGTTATAACTTCTTTAATGAGCAAAAAATAAACAAGATGCTGACAGCTCACCAGTACTCAGAATGAGAGTTTGCTTACATTGTTTGATTTTAGTCATATTTTGAAATCTTTATATTATTGTCCAGATTTTTAGATATTTTTAGAAAGCTATCTCAGAATTCATAAGATGCCTGCTGCTCACGTTTTTTTTTCTTTCTGTCTATAACAGAATTTATATATTTTCTATAACATCGGTCACACATTCAGCGGCTAAACAAGGCGATAACAAATGAACAGTTAAAGAAAGTTAAGACAAATAAACTATATCAATCTTACAGTTTTACATTGAAAGGATAAGGAACCGACTTGCTAACTAAAGTGATATTACACAAAATGGCAAAATATATTAAAGTGTGATAATAATAAAAATAAACGTTTTTAAAAACAATGAGTTTATTTTTGTATTCAGTATATTAAGACAAATAATTACGCCGGGGTACATGACAATTACTGCATTGTAAGCCGGGGGGTACTATAGATTTGACGGAACATTTTCTGGACGGAACAGTAATGAAACGCACCGCAAACACTTCCTAATAACACAGCTCGACAATTCATTACATTTAACGAACCAAAACGTTCCACTTTTTCATGTAGTTTTGACATATGGCTTCAACCATGATTCCATACACGGTCAATATTAAACTGGCTGCACGAACATTGACCGGAACCCTTAATTTACAGAACAAGACAGCAGTAGACTGGTGAGTAGCTTTAGCTTAGCTTCTGCAGATAAAATTGACTGTCAGCAAACCCACAGAGTTTGCAGTTTACAACAACGCGTTGCTTGCGTAGGCATGCGGTAAATTTTCATTATTAAATAGAGAAATCGAACAATCGAGCTGTCACGTTAATCTTCTTTTGTTTGCGTGATGTTGCATTATATAGAGTATTCAGTGTATTCACATTCATCACAATGACAATAATAAAATCAATGGCAATAATAAAAATTGTCGTTAATATTAGGATTACGCGCATTACATGACAACACTCGTGTGTTGTTACCATTAAAATGTATGTACATTCTTGCTTAACAAATAGTGTCAACACTGTGTCAACACAACCAAAGGTCTCAAATTTGATTTTATGTGTGTGTGTGTGTGTATATATATTTATATTTATATTTATATATGTATATGTATGTATGTATTTTGTAAAGCCAGATTACAGGGGGAAAAAATTACTTTAGAAAGATGGCAGCATCATTGTGTTATTTTCACACAGAAATCGGTAGGTCTTTTTTTTCTTTTTCTTTTTTCTTTTTCTTTTTTCTTTTGTAATCTTCATTTTTAAGGTCCCATTTGTTTCAGTTCCAGAGATATGGGGAGCCCAATGCAACTCAATGTCCAATTTGTTGAATTGTGTACAAAAATGTACTCCTGGAGCCATTTTGAGAGCCCTTTATCTCTAGAAATGAACGATATAGAGCCTTAAAAATGAAGATATCAAAAGAAAAGTTTGTTAAATATTGGGCATTGAGATATCTTTAAAACTTCTTGAGAGATAGACATGCAAACTTTGGAGAGGAAAAAAAAAAAAGATTCCATTTTTCCATTTTTGAACAGTCAACATTGGCATATAATACAACAAAGTTAACTAATGTGTGAAAATACAACTTACAAATCTCTGAGTGAAATAACATTATGATGCTGCCATCTTTCTGAAGTCATTTTTACCCCCCTGTAATTTGTGTCTGAATCTCAGGTGAAATTTGTCAAGTGAAATTTACTCATTGCTTTTCCCAGGCCTACCTTTAAGTTATTTGTGCTGTGGTTTTTAAGCACTCGTGACTTGTTCATAACTGTAATGTGGAGAGAGAGAGAGAGAGAGAGAGAGAGAGAGTAATAGGCCTTTATTTTATGAAATGTTTTATAAATGTGTTTATACATTGTAATTTCTCAACTTGTTAGGTTCTCTCTGATACTGTTTTCCTTTTCCGAATCTGTTTCCTCTCTTTCTGTTTAGGGGATGGCAGGGACTGATCGCTCAAGGCTGTCACTCTAGTATCCTCATCATTGATCCAAAAACGGCTCAGACCATTCAGGTGCTGGAGAGACACAAAGCCACTGTGGTCAAGGTGGGTTTTAAGTGTTTGTTCACACATTGTCTCACAGTCTCACAGCATTGTTCTTTTGACCAAAACAGAAAGTTGAATAGTAGACTTATGGTTTCCTTGGTTAATTTGCTATAATACCAAAGGAACATTTACCATCAGAGAAGTACGGTGGCCAAGAAGTGGAAAACAAATCACAATTCTGAAAACAAAATAACAAATTACAAACGCAAATGCAAATCTAAAAAAACAAAATAACAAATCAGAAAACAGGACATTTCAGTATTTTGTTCATGTATCCCCTCCGTCACTTCCTACTACCCCCAGGTATATGTGTACCCCAGATTGAGAACCACTGCCATAAAGCATTGCAAGTGTCATCAAGTTGGTTTTAGTGCTGTCACTAACAATTATTTTGGTTATCGAGTAATCGGTCAATTATTCTGATGATTAATAAAGTTGTTGTTAAAGTTATGATTAATAAAGTTATTGTCTCGCTATTCTAATTCTGTTTTATCTATGTGTGTTCTTTTTATTTATAAAAAAACACACACACACTTGACCCTCTATCAACTGCATATTTATTCTCTAACTGCTAGCTTTTCTTGAAAAACTAACACTAGCTTTCTTTTTTCTATTCTATCTATTTGTTTCTTTAAAAAAAAACCCCACTAAGTTTATTTTTTCTATGTTCCATCTACTCGTTTTCTTTAAAAAAAACAAAACAAACAAAAAAAAAACCTCGCTACGTGTACTGCGTAGTAACCGAGACGTGTCATAACACTTGCATGTTGTTGTTCTTTTGTTGGTTTTGATTGCTTCCATTGTCCTCATTTGTAAGTCACTTTGGATAAAAGCATCTGCTAAATGACTAAATGTAAATGTAATTGGACTACAAGTAATTGGATTGTTTTTGGTAATAAAAATAAGCAAATAATTAACCTAAGCGAACAATAGACTTTAAAATGACTTAAAATACATAAATAATAGCAAAGAGGCAATAATTGGTTCAAATAAAATATCAAACGTAATCATATGGTTTTATTGAACAAAACAGTTAAAATACATAGTGTAATGCAACAATCTTAACTTATGTATGTTATGTATTATATCAAATCCCTGCAGAGGGTGCAAATGGCCTGATGATCAGCTAAAACAGATGATAGAAATGCTACTACAGCCACTGTGATGTTTCGAACAAGAACATGTGGACATCAAAACATGCAAACTAAGAGCGAGGGTTTATACATTTATTCTGTCGTGATGAACAGTCATCGTATTTAGAAAGATAACGATGTATTCTCCTGTGTTGGTCTAGGTTTATAAATGATTTACTTTACAAATCTGATAGAATGGTGCACATTGTTCCCAGCTGAACATTATAGGCAACTCAGACTCGCAGTATATGCAAAGATGGAGTTTGAGACAGTCTGCGCATGTAAATGATAACTGTTTGTGTGGAGCAGCATTTACTGTGATTGGAGATGCACATAACCTATAAATAAAGTGCATATTAAACCTGCAGTGCATATATTTATTTATTTGGATCGCAGCATTTGTGAATTCATAATAGCACTATGCTATAGTATGATTTGGTTTAGTATGGTTTTAATATTTTGTGCAGCCTTAGAGAAATAGTGTAATAATACTTTTCATGGATTCTCGTTCATGGAAAGTGCTACTTACGGGTAGAGGGGGTATAGGGGTTTTTCTCTGGCCGATGCCGATATTTAGAAATCAGAGCAGCTGATGGCCGATATATGATTGGGTTTTGTTTTTTGTTTTTTTGCGATATGTTTGGCTGATTTTTTCCCCCCTTCATCTCATAAAACGTACAAGATTGTAAAGTAGTAATTGTAGTAGCCTAATTCATAGTAATAATACATGGCTCAAAACCTAAAGGATTAGTTCACCCCAAAATGAAAATTCTGTCATTAATTACTCACCCTCATGTCGTTCCAAACCCGTAAGGCCTTCGTTCATCTTCGGAACACAAATTAAGATGTTTTTGATGAAATCGGAGAGCTATCTGACACTCCATACACCGCAACACAACTGAAATATTCACAGGTCCAGAAACGTAGTAAATACATCGGTAAAACAGTCCATGTGACATCAGTGGCTCAACTTCAGTTTTGCGACGCTACGAGAATACTTTTTTTTGCGCAAAGTGAAAAAAATAACAATTTATTGAACCATTCTTCTCCCCCGTCTTACGTCGTCCGCCATTTTAGGGAGTATCACAACGCATACGCACGCTTTCCCCTAAGCGTAAACAACGCTTAATACGCAGATTACGTTCAGGCGCGCGCTTTACCCCCCGAACGTAAACAACGCTGATTACCTCAAATACATCCTTAGGTACTCTCTAAAATGGCGGAAGACGTAACTTGGGGGAGAAGAATGGTTGAGTAAATTGTTATTTTTGTTTTCTTTGCTCAAAAAAAAGTATTCTCGTAGCGTCGCAAAACTGAAGTTGAGCCACTGATGTCACTGTTTTACCGATGTATTTACCTTTCTGGATCTGGGAACATTTCAGTTGTGTTGCTGTCTATGGAGTGTCAGATAGCTCTCCGATTTCATCAAAAACATCTTAATTTGTGTTCCGAAGATGAATGAAGGTCTTACGGGTTTGGAACGACATGAGGGTGAGTAATTAATGACAGAATTTTCATTTTGGGGTGAACTAACCCTTTAAGCACCTTCTCAAAACAGTTCTGAAGCATGCTTTTTGTTTATGATTGCTGACAGACACCAGCGTTTCCCACAGACTTAATTCATTCTCTGACAGCAGGTGGCACTGTTGGAGCGGGAGATATAGCGGATTCCCCGGTAATGGTTGTAATCAAATAAGCGCTGCGCTCACAAATGCTACTTTATCAGGCTTTACAGGAAAGATGAAATGAAAATGACATCGAAGGTTTTCTAAAGACGGTCAGTTCTTTTCAAAGATACATTCATATAAAAACACCTGTGCTGGATTTTAGTTTTGAAACCTACCATCCTCAGTTTATTCAACGAATTATAGCCTAAGCCTTTTGGAAAATCAATTTGTAGCGGTCAGTTTTGATATTGTGACGAGTCGCCACAAATAACTCAATGTACGGGAAACACTAGACACTGCTATAAGTCAAATGGCCATGTAATCTAAGTGATAACGAAAATAAAAGAGTTCACACATATTACACAGCCTTCTGCTCATAACTGCTTAAGAGTGCACTGGCCACGAGCGATGAGATCGTGGAGGCTATTGTCGAACCCACAGACACATTTAATGCGGAAAGTTAACGTGCACATTATAATCAGCCCAGATGTTTCATCTGAATTGTTTCTACTTTCACATGCAAATGACTTGTTGCACTTGTGAATATGATAACTTTTCAGCATCAATTCTAGTAGGGTAAAACGTAATTATGCTTTCGAAATAATCTGCTTTGCCCTGCCATCATTAGCCGAAGCTGTGTGTGAACAAGGTGCGGCTGTAGAGTGTGAGTTGCTCCATCTCACGCAGCCTCAGAGGGAGAGAGGTTCTCCGGTACGGAATTCCACAACAACGCTTAGCTGCCAGCAGATGCGCCTGCCTAGAAATTGGCCTAATTTGCAGCACAATTGGCCGATGCCGATTAATTTAAAAAATGCCAAAAATCAGCCCGATTAATCAGCCGGCCAATCAAAAGGTCGACCTCTACTTACGGGATTTTGCTGGTTAATTGACAAGGGTTAACATCATAAATTGACACTACAAATAATCTGTCAGTTTGACTGAATGAACTGTACATTTTCCTTCATGTTCAATTTTCAGAAGTCAGGAGAATAATGCAATGCTTGGTATTTTAATGTCACAAGGTATAAAAAGAGTATCTATAGCAAGAGCTCTGCATTCTCCTCCTTCTGATTATTTTCTTCTTTGTCCATTGTATTCCACTGTAACTATATGAAATACAGACAACATATGCACAGTTCTAACAATTTAATTTGATATATCCAATTAATAATGACCTGGAATGCACTAAGAATCTCTCGTTTTTCTCCCCAAATCCTCACATCTCTTACCAGTTTTGTTTCACACCGATGCTTTGAAATATAATTGTTTGCCCTTTTCATTTCTAATCCCTATTAACAGTGTTTACTGGAATGTTTCTGAAGTAAAAGCAATATTTATTGTCAAAATGACAAAAATCCCTTTAAGATGTCATCACTCAATGTTCCAGTTAATAAACATTTTTGATAAAGGCAACATATGTTTTACACGCGCACTCGCACACGCACACACACATAAGATGATATATTGTAATTGTAATATTACTGCAAAAATAATAGGGCTGCCCCCTAATAGTCGACTAACCATTAGTCGACCAGAAGGGGCTTGGTCGACCAAAATTTTTTTTAATCCCTTAGACACAGAAAAAAAAAAATCCACATTGGCAAAGTCACACAGTTTGTGACGGAGAGATCATTAACAGCTGGTCTATGTGGTAATACAGTACTCGGGCTGGACATCCAAACGCTCAGCTATCATTCCTCGACCTCAAATATGACTTATCTGAAAGATGTAAGTATTAGCAACTTTACATTGCCCCTCATTCTAATGTTAACCTAGAGAAATGTGCGCTGTTCTAGTGTCTGTGCGGAGTGTGGAAGCTGAACTGTAACGCGCTCACTGCATGACAGACAGAGGCGCCGGTGCGGTCACTTGCTCTTAAAATACTCCCTCATTTTTGGCCATACAAGTAAGAGTAATACATCTTTCGAATCTGTAAAGACTTTACGTTCATTTGTGTGCACTCACAATAACAACAAAACATTGTGCTTTTGTAAAATAATGAAAGCAAACAAGATGCGCTTTCTGCCATCTCGGTCTCTGTGAACTTGAGCGAAACTGTGTATACTTGCCTTACAGATATGAAAAACATATCTATAGTGAGTGAAATGTCTACTTTCAATTGAACCAATTCAAATAGAAAACAAATATTCTCAGATTATGTAATCCGTAGCCATGTCCACTGTGGAGATGAGTCAGTGTCGCCGATTCATCTCTTATGCTGAAAACAGAGAAAACACTAGTGTATCAATACATTATTAAAATGTTGATGCAACCTCCTTACTGTTTTTCCTGACACATTCATAATCATTAACTTCTGCAGTGCACTGTGGCAAGCTTTATGCATGTGCTTGAGCGATTATAGAGACAGAGCGACGCGTCATTTCTTGACTTATAGCAAAAAACAGAACAATGCCTAAAAGCTGCAACGTATGCGACAAGGTGTACAGTAAACAAGCTAAAAAAAAACAGAACTACGTTTTTATAAGCTGTCGACCTCAAAAAACTAGTGTTTAGGAACTCAAAAGTAGAGCACAACGTGTCATATTACTCTGAGAACTACGCCCACTGGAGGGAAACGTAATTGGTGACAGGAACCATTCATTATTTTTAACCATATCAAAGGATTATTTCACCACCCTATGTGAACCTGAGAGGAGGAGATATATTGAGAAACTAAATTTTATTGGTCAGTACACCTTTTCCTTACCTTCTTTTTGTTTGAGAAATGATCCAACTGAATGGCCCAACGTGAAATACCCTGACATCAACAAATATTTGTGTCCTTAAACGCTCGCTTTTTTGGGTCGACAGCTTATAAAAACGTAGTTCTGGGTTCTTTAGCTTGTTTACTGTACACCTTGTTACGTATTAGCTGTTAGGCATTGTTCTGTATTTTGTTATAAGTCAGAAATGACAAGGAGGCAGCTTCCCACAGTACAAAGTCAAAGGAGAGCGTTGGATTGTTCAACCTCCCTGTTGTGGGCATGGCCTAAATGCACTCTGTCTCTATAGGTCATGCAGGCAATTAAAGGCTCATTATAATGATTTAAATGGTTTATTAATAAATGTGCAATTAGTCGACTAATGCTTAAAACGAACGACTACTAGTTCACCAGGAAAAATCTTTGGTCGAGGGCAGCCCTAGAAAAAGCATTTGGGGTTATTCATGACCTGTTGTAGTAATTTGTTAATGCCTTTATACTTTTAAATTTCATTTTAATAATCGATGGTTGAAGGGTGAGTAGGATGTGACCTCGTTGTACCCAGTTTTTGAAAATACTTATTGTGTTCTTAGAGTGAATCTTTTGCTGATTGTTTACAGTTTAATGGAAGTTGATCTCATAATTCAAGCAAAGCATCATGAGGTGTAGGAAAAGGTGCAAAGGCTGTAAACAAGCCTGCATTTACCAACAGTACAGTGTCCTGCTCTCTGCATCTGTTTTTCATCCCTGCAGTGCACTTTCATCCTTTATACCATGTGATACTGGTGTATCAAAAACATAGGCAAAATAGGCATATGAAGCTGATATGTAACACATAAAGTAAAACAACTGATGTTCTGGTCTTTAGCACCCACATTTTATTGATTGTCACACAAGTCTCTCCCTAGATATAGGGATGACATTGTTGTGTCTGGGATTTTGATTTTTAATATCTGTTGATTATATCTGAACATACATTTATGTTTTTAGTGATTGGTTATTGGTTGTACTTGGTTACTTTTCTGTGATTAGAGTTCAGTGGTGCTTTAGTGCTTAAACTCTGGGTTAGGGGATTATTCACATGTCAAGTCACCTTTATTTATATAGCTCTTTTAACAATACAGATTGACAGTATCAAATAGGATTAAAGCTGCAAGCAGCGATGAACGGGCCCTCGCAACCGGGCTCACCGCCATCCGGTTCCTTTAGGAAAACAGCAAACGGTGAGCAATATGCATTTAATGCGATAAATACGGGAGGAATATATCAAAGTCATTTATATGTGCCAAATCTGCTGCCAGCTGGTGGCGCTATGTCTATAACTGAAGACTGGCATGTAGATGTCTTCAGGCCAGGA
>JAFVLL020035023.1:0-39921 GCA_021397915.2 Tor tambroides | reverse complement strand
TTCGGTATTCGGTTTCGGATTCGGCCGAATCTTAAACAGTGGATTCGGTATTCGGCCGAACCCCAAAAATCTGGATTCGGTGCATCCCTAATTAAAAGACATAAAAGCACCGTCTTTGGGACCCGGAGCAGCCGCTGCGTCTGACTGCGCCGCCATCTTGGGTTGATGTAAGAGTTGCAGAGTTTGCTCTCAGTTCCTCTGGTTCACACCAGCTGTCAGAAACCTAACTTGTTGTTTACGCAACACTTTCCTCCTGAAGCAGGACAAATGCTATTCTCATCCTCCCTGAGAACAGAGGTGCACAATTTTAACCCTGTTAAGAGGCTCCCTGCATTTGTTCTGGGTCATTATGCACATTATGCACATCTGTTCAGACCATGAGATGCTCATACAAAAATAATACAATATGAAATGGAAATGTTGATTTCACAATACCCTTGTTCAAGGTTAAAGAAAATATTTTTTGTCCTTCATGTTGTCCTCTTTTTTTATGACGGCATAGTGTACCTGTGCAGCTATATATAACCCCACTGGCCTCACTTTCTGTTCACATCCTCAAGTAGTTTCAAACATTTTGTACAGAGTTCTGTTCCTCTGTGAAACTTCCCTGAGAGTGATAAAAATAGCATATCACAGATTTTTTTTCCTTTTCTTGCTGAATTAGCAGAGCCGTGGGTGAGAACAAGATGGAGCATCTGTACAGCAGCAAAACACTGCCTTGAAGAGAGATTTCATTTGTTTAACATAATACAATGAGACAGTTCATTTGTATCAAGAGACCTTTTAGTCCTCCAGGCTTCAAAATATTTGCAAGCAGCATGAAGTATTGCAAAATACAAAATTTAGTTTTGATTTATATGCTGGAGTCTAAAAGTCTGACTTTTTGTTGCAAAGAACATCTTAACTTCACATGATTAGAATTTGCTTAGTTGCTTAGTGACTTGGACTCCACTTACATCTTAAATATTTATTTTGTGCCATATGTGTGTGTGTGTGTGTGTGTATATATATATATATGTTTTAAACCTTCTGTGTTTAATTTATGTTAAATTATTATAATTTTATAGTCATAATCTTATTGATTTTTTAAAATAGTGATAGAACATTATAATTAATATTATTATTTTTATTTTGTAACAGAGACAGAAAGAGTGATTGAAAGTATGTGTGGTTTATTGCTGCCATAAGTTAAATCAAGGCATTTCATTTAGATTTTCATGTAAATTTGCCAGTTCATTGCCATTCTTATTTTCCTTGTTTTGGCTTAGTGCATGTAAATAGCGACACCTAGTGGTTTCATAAATCATTGCCCTCTATCATTTAGGGAAATTCTATTAATATGGTCTAATATTGCAGTGGAAGGAAATTGATATGGATATGAATCTAACCCTTACATATTCGTAGTAAATAAACATTTAATGATTTAATTGCTCTACAAATGGCCCATATCAACAAGAGAAAGGACAAATCTATCATGCACTGCCCCAGATTTTCCTCTAGATGGCGCAATTGTAGCACTTACTATTTACTTACTATTAACTTACTATTTAGTCACCTCTGTGGCGTCTGTGCCCAAGCCATTAAAACTACTAATTTATTGTTTACTCTGTTCTTTCAGGGAAAACAGAAAAAGGTACAATTACCTTTTTACTTTAAATCTCTGAATGAGGAATTGTTATTTGTATCCTAAATTCCTAAATGGAAAATGTAACTAAACAGATTTAATGTGTTGTCGTTGACTGAATGTTTCTCTGAATGTTTAACTTCTTTATGTAAATATGCAGCTCTTCGCCATCGGTCTCATCTCCATCAAAGCCAGTGTTCAGAAATAATCCATGTTATAAGCATTTAATCTTTGGACAGCTCTGCAGTTTATTGTGCCAGCTTGATCACTTTGTCTGTTCCACTTAGAGAGACAGAGAACTTCTGATCACAGTCTTGCATAACCAAACTTGTTTTTACATTTCTTTGCGACATCAAAGTTACTTTTTTTGCTCTGGGAGACGGCTATCTCTGTCAGTCTGAGTTTGATGCTTTGCTGCTTTCTGATTCTCTCTCGCCTCTTTTCGTGCATCACCTTCATCCCAGTGTTTTTTTCTAAGCCCTGCCCTTATGTAGATCTGTTTTTCTGGTGTTTTTTAATCGCCGCTTGATGAGAAACATCAGAAATATTCTCATCCTTAAGGCCGGAGCTCCTGCTGTTTTCGACGCAACTAGTTCTCAAAACAGACCCTTTTATCCTCTTCTTCTTTTTCTCGCTACTTAGTACACAACATGTTGCAGACTGTGCCATGCCAGTTAGCTAATATTGTTTGTGCCTGAAAATACCATAAATTGATGCTATTACCGTTGTAAGAAATCAGACTTACAATTTGTGAAAACTTCCTATAGACTTTGAAAGTGGGATCTGAGCCATATCTAGGGACCTGCATCTGGGCTTTGTTGACGTTCAAACAGCCAGAACATCCCTACAACCACCTAGCAATGCCCGAGTAACCTCCAAAACACCTTAGCAACTGCCTAGCAATGTTCTAAAAATGCAAAACCCTTTAGCAACTGCCTAGCAACATGCTTAAACCATTCACTCACAACACAGCAACTTCCTAACAACATGCTAAAACCATTCAGAACACCTTAGAAACTGCCAAGCAACATGCTTAAACCATTTCGAACACCTTAGCAACTGCCTACCGATCTACTAAAACGCTCTGAACACCTTAACAGCTGTCTAGTGATGTGTTAAAACACCCAGAATACCTTAGCAATTGCTTAGCAGTGTGCTAAAAATGTTGAGAATGCTGTAGCAATTTCCAAGTGATGTGCTTAATTCAGAACACCTTAGCAACTGCCTAGAAATATGCTTAAGCCATGCCAAACACCTTAGCAACTGCCTAGTGATGTGTTAAGCAATCAGAACACTTTAGCAACTGGCTAGCAGTGTGCTAAAAATGTTCAGAATGCTTTTAGTGACTAGCTACAGTGATGTGCTTAACGCATTCAGAACACCTTAGCAACTGCCTAGTGATGTGCTAAAGCATTCACAACACCTTAAAAACTGCCTAGCAGCATGCTGAAACTATTCAGAACACTTTAGCATCAGGATAGCAACATTCTTAAACCATTCAGAATAATTTTTATAACATGCTCAAACACCTTGATGTGTGTAAACACCTAGAACACCTTAGCAACTGCCTAGCAATGTGCTAAGGCACTCACAACACCTTAGCAACTGCCTAGTTAAAAAAAACTACTTGGCCAACTGAGTAGAAACATGCTCTAAGCATTGAGAACACCTTAGCAACTGGCAGCTACCCACAACTTAGCATTGTGGCTTGCACCAATCACATTGTCTTCAGAAAAGGCAAAAATCAAGTTATCGTTTATTTCCATTTAAGTAATTGTATGATAACTGGAATGCCATAGCAAACAAAAGTGCAAACAAAAGTTTCTTTGCCCTCTCCCTTCATTACAAAACATCTCTGTCTGGTTAATGAAAAATCACGCATTCTCTTCATTGGTGCTTTAGGGGGCTAGAAATCATACTTGGTCAAAAAACAGGAATAATTTCCTGGTTGTTCTCTGAAAATGTCCTCTGTGTGTTTTGTGCTGTGCTCGAGGCTGATTATACATGCATTTGTTTGCTTGTTGTCCCCTTGATTCATTGTTTGAAATGATCAAACTGTAAAAAGGTTCTCAATGCAGCGTCCCCAAAGATGGCCACAGGGCTGATGGGAAATGATGCTTGGCGGGTAGATCTAACTTCTTCTTGATTAGGGGCAATCGACAGTAACGTGGCTGGTGGTTACTCATCTTAAAAAGACATTAGAGATGGGCTCAGTAAAGCCTTCAAAGCCTTCTGGGTGGCGATCACGATCAAACCATCTCATTGGTTTTTTGATGAAGAGAGGCTGGATCTGTAATTTGGGCTCTTTAATAATGGTTTCAGGATAGAAAACCTAATGATCAAAGAGACGTTCAGATGCTCTAATGGATCTAATGATGCTAATGACGTTCTCTCTTTCCAATCGCAGATCGTGTGCCTTCAAGATTTCTTCGGAGAGGAGGACATCTTCATCGCATGCGGCCCGGAGAAGTTCCGTTACCAGGATGACTTTATGTTGGATGAAAGCGGTAAAGAGCCTTTCAGTAGTTGCCTTTATATTCATTTGAGTGAAAAACCACTACTTGTCATGATCTAATCAGCAGAAGGTCCATGTGGATGTCATCTTTCACATACTCAGAAATGTTCTCCTTGTCCCCTCTTGAATGAATAACATCCTGTTACAAATTAGTTCATAAGAAGCTTATGAATGAGTCCATTAAAGTTTCATCCCACAAATGTGGAATATAAAATAAAGGCTCATTCCCCCTTAACGCCTACACCAGCCACTTCTCTAATGGGTTTCTGTCCTTGCCACTTGTCCTAGATGGATAGACCTTCTCTCCTCGTCTCTCTCCTCCATGTTGTTCTTGTTGCATTGTTGTTGTCTGGAAATGAGAATCTGTATGTATCTGTGTCTGGTTTCCTTTCATTAAAGATGTGGAGAGACAAAGGCTGTTTGCCGTTTGGCTCCTCCTCTGTGCTGATGTGAGCTCAGTGATGAGCCGGCGTCCCAGTTTCTGAAGTGTATTTGGAAGAGCTCTTTAATAGAAGAGACTTCTCTATCTATCTATCTATCTATCTATCTATCTATCTCAACGTCTATTTATCTATCTATCTATCTATCTATCTGTCTGTCTGTCTGTCTGTCTGTCTTCCTATCAGTATCTATCTATCTATCTATCTATCTATCTATCCATCATCTATCTATCTATCTATCTATCTATCTATCTACCTCAATGTCTATCGATCTATCTATCTATCTATCTATCTATCAATGTCTATCTATCTATCTATCTATCTAAATGTCTATCGATCTATCTATCGATCTATCTATCTATCTATCTATCTATCTATAAATGTCTATCTATCTATCTATCTATCTATCTGTCTATCTCAATGTCTATCTATCTATCTATCTATCTCAATGTCTATCAGTATCTATCTATCTATCTATCTATCTATCTATCCATCATCTATCTATCTATCTATCTATCTATCTATCTGTCTGTCTGTCTGTCTGTCTGTCTTCCTATCAGTATCTATCTATCTATCTATCTATCTATCTATCTATCTATCCATCATCTATCTATCTATCTATCTATCTATCTATCTATCTATCTACCTCAATGTCTATCGATCTATCTATCTATCTATCTATCTATCAATGTCTATCTATCTATCTATCTATCTATCTATCTATCTATCTAAATGTCTATCGATCTATCTATCGATCTATCTATCTATCTATCTATCTATCTATCTATAAATGTCTATCTATCTATCTATCTATCTGTCTATCTCAATGTCTATCTATCTATCTATCTCAATGTCTATCAGTATCTATCTATCTATCTATCTATCTATCTATCTATCTATATGTATCAGTGTATCTATCTATCTATCTATCTTTCTATGTATGTATGTATGTATCTATCTATCTATCTATCTATCTGTCTGTCTGTCTGTCTTCCTATCAGTATCTATCTATCTATCTATCTATCTATCTATGTATCTGTCTATCTATCTATCTATCTATCTATCTGTCTATCTTTCTATGTATGTATGTATGTATGTATGTATGTATCTATCTATCTATCTATCTATCTATCTCAGTGTCTATCAGTATCTATCTATCTGTGTCTATCAGTATCTATCTATCTATCTATCTATCTATCTATCTATCTATCTCAGTGTCTATCAGTATCTATCTATCTATCTATCTATCTATCTATCTATCTGTCTGTCTGTCTTCCTATCAGTATCTATCTATCTATCTATCTATCTATCTATCTATCTTTCTATGTATGTATGTATGTATCTATCTATCTATCTAGCTATCTCTCTCTCTCTCTATCTATCTATCTATCTATCTCAGTGTCTATCTATCTATCTATCTATCTATCTATCTATCTATCAATGTCTATCTATCTATCTAATCTATCTATCTATCTATCTGTCTGTCTGTCTGTCTATCTATCTGTTTATCTATCTATCTATCTATCTATCTATCAGTATCTATCTATCTGTCTATCTATCTATCTATCTATCTATCTATCTATCTATCTGTGTCTGTCTGTCTAGCTATCTAGCTATCTAGCATCTCTCTCGGTCTATCTATCTATCTATCTATCTATCTATCTATCTGTCTGTCTGTCTGTCTGTCTGTCTGTCTATCTATCTATCTGTCTGTCTCTATGTCAATTCAATTTAGTTCAGTTCAATTCAGTTCAATTCACTTCAATTCAAGTGAACTTTATTGGCATGACTTGCACAGTGTTGCCAAAGCATTGCATGAACAAAGAAGAAATAGTGATTATATAATACATAAACAAAACAGGAATAGATCTATAATTCAGCAAGTAGATAATTACATTAATACATTTTTTAATAAACTAGAAATAAGAAAATAGTTAAGATATTGTCTTGAAAAAACTCTGTACAACATGTAGATGTAAAAAAGATCTTGCTGTCTGTCTGTCTGTCTATCTAATGTATGTATATATCTGTCTGTGTCTGCCTATTTATCCGTCCATCCACCTCTCTTTCTCAATTCAATTCAACTGAGTTTTATTGGCATGACCTGCAGAGTATTGCCAAAGCATTGACTATTGCATGAGCAAAGAACAAATATAATACATAGACAAAACAAGAATCGATCTGTAAATCATTAAGTAGATAATTGCATGAATATATATATTTTTTAATAAACAAGAAATAAGAAAACAGTTAAGATCTCTCTCTCTCTTTCTCTCTCTATTGGTCTGTCTGTCTATCTATCTGACAGATAAACTGATAATTCTTTTGAGTTGTTATGGCTGCACTGTTACATCTGCACTGTACAGAATAAATTTAATGAATGTTGGATGATTTATCACATTGAATTAGAGCGAGTGCAGTCAATCATGAGTAGTTTAATTACACAGGCACTAGTAGAGGAACACGTGCCGCTCTAATGAGTTCTGATCAGAGCCGAGAGGAACATATGAAGCATGCCGATGGCGAGATGGACGGAGCCAAAAAATGGCAGCCTTCGACGACAATGATTTCCCTGGAGGATGCATTTTTAATATGAGCAGAATGGTTGCCCATAACAGCACACTGGCTGTGATATGCCATGTAAATTTTCATTTGAGACATAATATAAATAGTTATGAAATCGTTGTTGATGAAGATTATGTAAGACTGTTATTAACAATTGTGAGAGAGCATATTTTTAAAACTCGACTGTGTATTATAAAAGACATTGATTTGTTAGTACTGGAGAGTTAAGTGCTGGAACTTGCTCTCTATATGCAACTCTATGGAGATGGAGAGTGGAGTGGTGTCCTGCCCTTCAAGAAATCCTGCCTTAATAGACTGTGGCATTTACTGTCATACCTGGTGTCACAGTCTTATTGCTCTCTCAATGCATTATGTACGCAGGGTTATTGCAGCAAAAGCAAAAATGTGCTAGATAAACACAGAGCATGCGAGAATCTGAGCAACACTTCGTCTGCAGAGAATCTAATTTAATCTTCAGTCTCTGATCTGTATTTAGGGTTAAGGCCTTTTCCTTACTTGTAGCGCTGCCATCTTTTTGATCACACTTGTAACAAGCAGACTGTTTTTAAAAGAGGATTAATTTAGCACCTTAGTTTAAGGATTATCTTCGGGCAAAGTTTGAGTTTTAGAAGAAATTTAAAGAGGATTTGAGATAGCAATCAAACTAGATAGTCATTTGATGGTCTCATATACAGAAGTAAAACTGTTTAAATATAAAAAATTTAGCAATCAGCTATTCATATAACATTTACTACTGATGTAAAATTTTAAAATTCATTTCTCGAGCACAATACGTTTGACATAATATTTAATTACCCATATTTAATGGAAGCACCATTTACTTATCCTCATGTCATCCCAGACCTTCCTTTCTTTCTTTCTTTCTTTCTTTCTTTCTTTCTTTCTTTCTTTCTCAGGATAGTTCACCTAAAAATGAAAATATTTAGTTTTTTATCTTTGAAAAACAAGTTAAGATACTTTAATTATTGCTGAGAGGTTTCTGTCCCTCCATTAAAAGGTTCAGGTAACCATAACTTAAAAGATCCAAAAAGCTCATAAAGACATCATAAAATAAATCCATATAAATCAAACAGTTTGATCCAAATCTTGTGAAGAGATGAGATCACTTTATATGATGAAATGATTTAATTTAGACTCGTAAACACACATGCATAGAGAGAATCTCATATGGTAAACATGGAAGCTCATGTGACATGATAGAACAAATCTCATTTGAGCTTCCATGTTTACCATGTTATGTGCTATGAGTGTGGATCATTCTTTAGATGCAACATACCGAATCCTAAAAATAGCTGAAATGCATTCATTTTTCAACTGCCAAATAGAAGTCATTTTATTAGTGCCTCAGACTTTTGCACCTCACTATCTATATAATGTGATTTTGTGACAGAGTGCCGAGTGGTGAAATCAACATCCTATGGGAAGATGGGGTCTTTAAACCGAAGCTCTCCCAGAAGTCTCACCCTTTCCAGACGCAGCAAGTCTCCTTCTGGATCAGGTAAGTTTCACATGTGCATGTATGTGTGTTTATGCAACAGCAAATGCTACTCTGAATAGTTTCCTGTGTACACGTGGACCCTCTCCTGAAACATTCACTCGCTGTTGATTGAACATTTGTTAAAAAAAATGGTAATTAACTTCTCGCATCAGATAATAAACAAACTAATAGGAAGTCATGCGTGTGTGACAGCTCTCCGAGCAATAAAGCACCCCTCGGTGCCTGTGCACCCCTGGAGCGGAGTGTGTTTGCTGGCTTCTAGGTGCAGTTGTGTTCAGATATAGCTGTCTGATTCACAAGGGCGCATCCCGATGGAGAGGAGTCAAAGACGAGAGATACAAGATATTGAGGCATGGGGGAGGGAGGTAGATGGGGTGATGTGTGTGTGTGTGTGAGAGAGAGAGAGAGAGAGAGAGAGAGAGAGAGAGAGAGATGGAGGGGGGTAGTGTGACTCAGTCTTGCAGATCCACATCAACTGTTTTGCAATGACTACTGTTGTGTGTG
Source organism: Tor tambroides (assembly GCA_021397915.2). Classification (NCBI taxonomy): domain Eukaryota; kingdom Metazoa; phylum Chordata; class Actinopteri; order Cypriniformes; family Cyprinidae; genus Tor; species Tor tambroides. The sequence continues at coordinate 30,754 of JAFVLL020035023.1, read as the reverse complement.
ATCTGAATGATAGGCACTATGCGGTCTGCTTTTGTGCCAGTGTGTATTGGTAATACCATGATGCTTTGATATATGCCATTATATGACCATACTCATATTCCATACATGGTACGGCATAAGCATTGTGGTAATGTATGGATTAAATCCAGAGTCTATATTGTACTATAAACTAGACTGTGCAACAGCTACCTGCTTGTTTTTTTTTTATTCTAGCTGTACAGATTTGATTGAGTCTGTCTTCTTATGAATAAAAAGTAAAAAAAAAAGTTCTAAAAACACATTTAGCACTTCTTATTGATGTTTTTTCTCTGTGTTATGCCCTAGTTTTCCCACAAAGCCCGCCTTTGCGTCTTCACCTCTATAAGATGTGACAGAGACTTCTAGAAGCTGTTGGTTTATATTTTTTTCCTCCAGCCGAGTCGTCTGTTTTATGATTGGTTTAAATTATACCAGTTGAATCTCTATGAGTAGAGGTTTGGCTGAGAGTTCTATCCGGTCGTCATGGAGACGCCGGCTAAGGGAACTGTGCCTTGGAGACAATAGAGTTGCCCATATATGGGCATCCCATCCTGTTTGGCAAGCTTAGCGGAAGCAGACTCGGAGAGTGCGGCTCATCACTTGTAGTCAGGCGGCTGCTTCTCAGCAGACGCTCGCAGACGTGGACCATAAAAGCGTGGAATCAGTTTCGCTTCGAGTGCTTGGTGTGCCAGTCATTCATTTTCACCATTCAGCCCGTTAATCCTGTAAGAAACCCCAGGGTGAGGGAGAATATGCCAGGTTGACTCATGTTTGCAAAGGTTTCGTTGCCCACTCGGGTTTTAGGATAAATTCACTGCAGTGTGCAAAGATTGATGATGGTTTTGAAAAGTTACTGACATTTTCTATGTTGATCTTACAGCTTCCAGTGTTTTCAGTCAAAGGTCCATAAGGGTCCTGGGGAGGATAGGCTGGATAAAACAGGATTTTCTTGAATGTGAATGCCACTTTGAACTATTGTCTATTTAAGTATATATATAGTGTGCCAGTTTTAGTTAATTTTCTAAACCTTTTAAAGTCTACTCTATAATATTCGATATGGAAATGCCTCTAAATTATCAATATGAATAACAAAACTTTGCTGAAAATCATGTTGTACACAATCTACAACATGCCCTCTACACACTAACTGATACTTTTTAGCAAGTAAAAAGCCTTTTAGTATAATTCTAAAAATGTCCCTTCAGGTTGTGGTACTCATTTCTGCTCTAAAACCTTTACTAATGTTTATAAAGTAAATGTAATAACGAATGTTATACTGTAAGAAATATTTCAAGATGGACATTTACTGGACTGAAGCAACTGAGGTTTACTTAATTTTTTTAAATGATGCTTGGATAATTGTTAGAATTGAATAACAAATATGATGCATTATTTATGATTGCATCTCTCAGTCATTATTGTATTGCATTGCATTATATGTTTTTCCCCACAGTAAAAACTACAGCGCTTTATTTATAAAATTAAGCATTTAAATTAAAATGAATTAATTATAAAGACATTATTATGAGGTATAGAGTGACAACTGACATTTATATGCATTTTATGTAGATAGTCTGCTATACTGTTATAAAGATCTCATTGATTTGCATTACAAGCAATTTCTTAATTTTTGGCTAGAAAAATATCAGCAACTACATCAAATTGCATATTTTTAATTTAACTACTAAATTGGGGTGTTTTTCCCTTTTCAAGCTCCATATTCTCTGTGTATATATTCTGTATCATATTATTGGAGCGATTAACAAAAATCAGACTATTATATTATATGTCAGGCTTCAAGATTCAAGGGTTATATTACGCCCCAAAGTTAAAATTTCATCATTTACGCTGCTGCCATAAATTTCCGTCTTCTATGGAACACAAAAGAAATATTTTGAAGAATGTTGAAAGATTTTTTTTTCTTCAGTAGTCTGTGGGCTCCAGTGTTGTTTTGTTCACTCTATTGAACAAAAACAGTTGGAACATTCTTCAAAATAACTTCTTTTAAAGTCAAACAGGTTTGGAACGACATGAAGGTGAGAAAATGATGATAGAAAATTTTTTAGGTATCTCTCTATGAAACGATCTGTTATTTTTTTTTTATAGAATTTTTATTTTTTATAATTATTCCTATTTTTTATTTCAAATGGAAATACCAGTTAATGTTCTTAATGGAAATTATTATTAAGCGTGGATGAGAAAATCAAACTTTTTTTATTCTGGGGTCCCAGGGTCGGTTGAGAGCCTGGGTTTGTGGATCTGTAAAGGTTAAAAACCCCTGCCTTACTAAACCTTTTAGTTATTTAATTTAGTCTCCACCTGAACCTAAAGCATACAAACACATGCCTTACATCGTCTTTATTTCTCGCTCTCCTACTAGAAGTCCCACACTGGCGTGGGCAGGTGTATACATAGCGGAGGCGTCCTGTACTTTCTCAGCAAGACACGACTGGTGGATGGATATGACTGCAATTGCAATTTTGTAGCTGTTGCGTTGCATTTTAGTTGCTGCTGCTTCTGGGTTGCAATCAATGCAGTTTTATTCACATCTACCGGAAAAGCCAGTGGTCAATTTATATACCACTGAAAGGATCAAACGGACTGTCTGATAAACAGACATCTGCCTTGTAATCTGTCAGACAGCGTAGGTCAAATGTGTGATATTTCTTGGGATGAATCAGATTAGAGATTTCCAGAAAGGTCTAACTGTGCTTACTTTAGAGAGCCGATTGATGAAGCCTCTCGCTGTATGAGAGCTGTTTATATAATACACCCTGTCAAGCTAAGTATAGCACATTGATTTCTGGTTGAGAGTGGCCTGCACACCTTTAAACACACATGAACGCACTTTACCTGATGAATTTCTGCACAAATGGCACTGATGTACTGTTTGTGTACAGTTACGAGAAGCCTTTTGTTTTTTTAACACGACGAAAAAGCGAAGCCCATGTCATCCTACGGATTATTCAGAGTTTGAGCGGCACGATCAAGTGTAGAGCTTGACAACACATTTAGAGGTGCTTTAACAAAGGAGACACAGCGAGACAGACATAAACAGCCGCTCTCTGTCATATTTATCAACAGCTGTGTGGGCCGACAGAGATGGTGGTCATCTGTGCTGTTCACATTACAGACTGCGTCTCGTTCTCTGCCTGTCCTATTTACTGACGGCATCCTTCCAGTGGATTTCTGATCTATAATCTTAGGTCGTTCGCCTCACGAATTTCTGTTAAGCTTTCCTTTGAATTTGCACGGATGAGCTTGGCCTCGTAGTCGACTGAATTTTTGTCTGAGCAGTTTATCCAGAGAGGAATCTTTAATTAGAGCACCAGAGAGTAATCTCTAATCAGCTCCAAACACTGCTGGCTGACTGTCCTCAGGAAATGCAGAGCTGCTCCTGTCACTCAAATCCAGAAACCTTGTTATTATTCTCACTGTGTAATTCTGGCCAGTCGCACAGCTCATTACTGACAAACCCACAAACAGCTCATTAACCTATTAACATGTGCCCTACTGCAGGAAAACTGGCTTTTTGTTAATGCGTGTTCCTGGTCTTATTCTGTATGACTCATCTGTGCATGTTACTCCAAAGAAAAAAAGTTAGTCATTTTTATATTTTTAATTAGTGTATTAACTTGCTTCACCTTGTTCCAAGATATGACTTAATTTTGTTCCAAGATATGAGAAAATTTTTGCAACATCGACACTGATACTGAATTGTCTCAAGCTGAATAACAACACTACTGTCTTCTGTAGAGCTGCGTATTACTGAACTGAACTGAACAAACACTGAATTGACTTGAGCTGAATAATGACACTGCTGTCTTGTTAGCTATTTAGATTTGTTTCATATATGATGAAGTTTGCAGCATTGATTCTGTTATTTTTCTGTGTATTACCGGGAAGCTGATTTGAAACAATCTGTATTATATTTGAACCTCTAACTCTAGCACTCTCTATTCTAATTCTATTTTATCTGTCTTCTTTGTATCTATTTGACCCTCTAACACTGAGACGGAAGAGAAGAAATTGTTTTCTTTGCACACAAACAGTGTTCTCACAGCTTCATAAAATGAAGGTTGAACCGCTGATGTCACATGGATTATTTTAACGATATCCTTACCACCTCTCTGGGTCTTGAACGTGTCAGTTGCATTGCTATTTATGAGTCAGAAAGCTCTCGGATTTCATCAAAATATCTTAATTTGTGTTCCGAAGATGAACAGAGGTCTCACGGGTTTGGAATGACGTGAGGGTGAATAATTAATGACAGAATTCTCATTTTTGGGTGAACTATGCCTTTTAACAGATTATATCCTGGCAGAAAATTACCAGTACCTTTTCTGTTATTATATGGAATTTTTTTCTCCGAGTGTAAATTGCACACTGGTTAACATCTATATTTTGGATCTTTTTTTTTTTTTTATCCAAAGTGACTATTATTGCATTCTGCATTGCACACATTTGATCAGTTTATGCATTCCCCGGGAATTAAACCCATGACTTTGGTGTTACTAGCACCATGCACTTCTACAGGAAGATTTCAGGCTACTGTTGTCAGTAATGGTTGTTTTTAGTCACAATACTTAGTAATCTAATTAAATGCTGCTTAATGTCGATGTCATCAATTTTATGGGGTAACACCACTGATCTATATATAATGTTCTCTACTACGGGATTTCCAATTCTGTCAATTCCCAATGGATAAAATAAATAAAATAAAGATAATAAAATAACATATATTTTTTCTTTATTAAAAATACTTCCTTATGAAATGTGAATGTTTTTAGACCTTATATGCAAGGCCAGAATGCACTGTCTATATGCACAATATATCAGCAGTATTCTAAACAACCTTTTGAACAATGGGATATTTCTTGGATGTTCTTTATGGATCAATGCCAGTAAAGAGTAGTATATAATGTGAACTATGATTTCACTAAAAGCATGTAAATTGTAGATTGGAGCCCACAAGAATGCTATTTAAAAAGAAAAAATCAAAACAGTTAGATGTGTAATATTGGCCATAACATAAAAATAATTATCAGCTACTGTAGCTGTGTTTATTACTCTTTGCAATAAAAACAGTATGAAAAGTTGTGTTTATTTGTCAGTGATAAAATTAACTTTTCATAGCCCTTATTGCACAGAGACTGATAAAATTCTGTATCCTGGTCCACTCTGTCTGGCTCCTCTCTGAAACCCTGTCGTGCATATCACATAGATGCACTGTAAATAGAAATTTCATTAAAAATGATATCCACTGTGAGACAGATGTGCTTGCTTGAATGTACTCAGAGCAGGATGCTCTGCTCCAAGAATGGAGCCATGAGCGCCCCAGAGGAGAGGCACAATCACTATCTGGATGCTTCATATATTTTAATAATGCAGAAGTGTGTTTATATATAGTGTATTACGTAATTTGTATGTAAACATATAAAGTCTTAGTTTTTAAGCCATGCACTGTATATACATTACATAATTAATTCCTGTAATTACAGTTTTTTTTAATTTGTTTCCATTATAATGAATCATTATCATTATATAAATAATTCATTATATAAATAATCATTATTTTGAACATTTTATAATTGATTTATTGACTTAAAGGAATAATTCACCCAAAATTGAAAATTTACTGAAAATTTACACTCCTCTCAGGCCATCGAAGATTATAGATAGGTTTGTTACTTCATCACAACAGATCTGGAGAAATTTAGCATTACATAGCTCATAAGTGGATCCTCTGCAGTGAATGGGTGCCATCAGAATGAGAGTCCAAACAGCTGATAAAAACATCACAATAATCCACAAGTAATCCATATGACTCCAGTCCATCAATTAAAGTCCTGTGAAAATCTGCTTATCTGTGGGAAACAAATCCATCATTAAGGCATTTTTACTTTAAACCGTCGCTTCTGGCCAAAATATGAGTCCATAATCCATAATGCTGCTTCCTTCAGTGAAAGAGTCCATCCATCCTCTCACATCAAAATTCACCAACATAATTGTTTAGACTAAATTTACTTGTAAATGGCGCTTGATCTGTGCTTATTTCACTCCTGAAGTCGAGATGACTTTTTCACTGGAGAAAGCAATATTATGGATAGAGGACTCATTTGAAGTAAAAAATGTCTTAATGATGGATTTGTTTATTGCAAAGATGCAGCTTTCTGCTTTGCAATGCGATAACTGATGGCATTGTGAAAGAAAGTCATCTGCATCTTGGATGTCCTGAGGGTGAGTAAATTGTCAGCAACTTTTTGGAGTGAACTATGCCTTTGAAAAGCCTTTTTTTTGGTAATGTCTATTCATTGATTTTCCCCTCTTTGAATTGTCTTTAGGGGAGTTTTTTCTGCACATATTGATAAATGTAATGAATTTAATTTACAAAAACTTTGATCGATTAACAGCCCTAAAAACATATTCATCTCTTCTGTGACGGCTCATAAGTCATACATATTCACACAGAAGTTATTTCTGCTTAGCTGTAGTGGGAGTGTTAGATCAGGACAGGGGTATATCAGGGGAGGACACTGTGCTTCTTTCACAGTCCCTTTTGGATCATATCCTCGTTTCGAATTAAGGACTAAGGGTCAGATGCAAACAGCGGACCAAACTGCACCTGGTGCGAAAAAGAGATAAGTAAACAGCAGAGAGAGAGAGGAGGAGAGAAGAGAGGTCACATCACTGGATCCATCCTCCCACAGCTGAGCATGTTACACAAGAGCAAACTCAGAGTCATTTCTCTCTTTTTAGTGTCTAAATTTATATTTGTGTTATAAACCATGCTGAACTCATATCCCATGCATAAAATATGGCCACTCTCCCAGCAGTCTCCTGCAGTGCTGTAACATACTCTATAGCTGCAGTCATTTATGTTTGTGTATTTATGAAGGGAGTGGGGAATAAATTCAACCTAAGGTTTGGTTCAATTAGGCCTGCAGCTGTGAAAACAGATTTATGTTTGAGCTGTCAAACCTTCTTACGCTTGTCACAAAATCATCCATTATTATTCAGGGTGTGATTAATATGAGGAATATTGATCAAAATCAGTTATTTTTCAAACTTATACTTAGTTCCCAACAGGGTCAAAAATTAACAGGGCTTAGGGCAAAAATGCTCCCCAAATTCAAGATAAGGGGGCAAAAGATGCCCCTGCAGAATTAAGCAACATCTATTATGACTGTCACAATTTGTCAAATGTGAAGTGAATGAAAAGTGTCGACTGCAGCATTAAATTTACAGTAGATTTGTTCATGAGTTCTTGTGAAAGTGCATAACTTACATTAGACTGAAGACATGTAAATGCACTGTACATGAAAAGCATTAAACTGTGTCAAAAAAACATCAACGCCATGTCAGATGCATCTTATGTTCCAACTTTGCACTGTAAAGATAGCTTTTGTTGATTTTTGACTGGTAACAGACAGTTTAAAATATTGTCATTAATTGAAGTAACTGGTTAAATTGAAGTATTTTACAGTTGACATAACAGATACATTTTAAAAAGTAATTATAAAAATTATTCTTACAAAGGTAAAAATGCCCCTCAAAAGCAATTCCAGGGTGCAAATATTGCCCCTTAAAGGCAGGGTAAGCGATTTCTGGAAGCCAATGTTGATATTTGAAATCACCAAAACAAACACGCCCCTATACCCCAAAAGGGTCTTGCCCCTATTTTGATAGATCCGCCCCACATATTCGTAGCCTACGCAACCCAGGCAATGATTAGTTCTGTGAAACATAAGCCGCTTTTCCACCGATATTACCTGGAACAATATGTCCCAGGAACTTTTTTTCCCCAGACCTGTTGCTGTCTGCGTTTCTATCGCGGTCTAAACTACCCAGAAGATTAAGCAAATAGTCTGGTGATGTAGCGTTAGGTCTGCGCGCGTTTCTCAATACCAAGTACGCAAATTTCGGACTTGCATCCTCGGTAGTTTGGACTTCACGAGTTAGACTCGGGAGTGTGAACTCCCGCGGACGGAACGACGCAAGTCCGGGAATTCTGCAAAGAGCAGCGTACTTGATAACGTCAGACAGCTCACCTTGGCTGCTGCAATCTTCCTCACTGTATTTACAGAAGAAATATATCAAACACCACTGCCTCTTTTCATTTTCATTTAAACATATTAATAGCCGCAGAAATGTAGTTCAGGGAATGTACATACATTACAATGAAACAAAATATTATATCAAACATATTGCCTGTTTTCATTTTCATTTTAACATATTAATAGAACAATAGAATAAAGACCAAAGATTACCAGTTAGATTTAACCAAAACAAATTATATCTGTGTTTCTATCTGGTATCTATGTTTAACCACTACAGCATAGGCGGAGTTTCACATTTTTGCCTGGGGGGGCACCTACCGGTAGACCATGAGCTCTGATTTTTTTTTTTATTTATTTTTTTTTACACACCGTATAGTACGGTGGCCGAGACAGCTCAATGCGCTGCAACTTCAGAAAACACATGCAAATAGAAAAAGCAAAAGCAAATCAAGAAAACACCTTCATCAGTTTGACAGCAGGTGGTGCAAATGCTCACAACACAAACAAATAAAGAAACGCACTGCAAATGCTCACAACACAACCAAATAAATTTTATTTGCAGTGCGTTTCTTTGTTTGGTTGTGTTGTGAGCATTTGCAGCGTGTGTGTTGTCAAATTGACGAAAGTTGTTTTCTTAATTTGCAGGCGTTTTTTTCTATTTGCAGTGCGTTTCTTTTTTGGTTGTGATGCGAGCATTTGCAGCGTGTGCGTTGTCAAATTGACGAAAGTTGTTTTCTTAATTTGCAGGCGTTTTTTTCTATTTGCAGCGTATTTCTTTTTTGGTTGTGTTGTGAGCATTTGCAGCGTGTGTGTTGTCAAATTGACGAAAGTTGTTAATTTACAGGCGTTTTTTTCTATTTGCAGCGCGTTTCTTTTTTGATTGTGTTGTGAGCATTTGCAGCCTGTGTGTTGTCAAATTGAGGAAGTTGTTTTCTTAATTTGCAGCTTAATTTTCTATTTGCAGCGCCTTGAGCTCTCGGCCACCGTAGTATATACCATATTTTCTACATTTTCAGTTATTTATAGCCTATATATTTTCTTCTTCATTTAAAATACATTTACAACAACGACTGGTTGGCTATACAAAGAGTGGAATAAAAACTTATATCTTGCGTAATGTAGAAGAATCCGCCTCTTTTTCCGATTTGTAGATGTCCAACATCTTCTCTCCTGATAAATTTGCAGTCAAATCGTTTTCATGTGCAGTATGGAAAGATCGAAAATCTGTCCTGAGACATCGTGAATGGAGCCAGTTTCTGATTCTTCTCATCACTGAGAAACTTTTCTCTGATGCAGCAGAGTCAACGGGCAGTGTGAGAGTGAGCTGAAGGAGTCGGTAAAGTTTGGATATTGATCCCTTCCGCACTTTACTTGTAAGTTTTCAAAGGTGATCGGCGAAGGGATCGCACATTTAAGAAGGTCCATTTCAGCTGTCACAAGCTGAGGGTGGATCTTAAAGCTTGCATACGTGCTTAGTAAAGGACCGATGCCGTTTTTGTCACAGCTGAACACGGCATCACAGGCCACGCTCAGGGCCATTGCATCAGTTGAGAATCGACGAATATCCATTTTGTTCATTTAGCGTATCTTTGCAGAAAGCGGGAAGAGAATGAGAAGAGAGTCCACTCACGCGATACTTTGAGATTCGCGAGTTGTGAGAGTAGTTTTTTTTTTTTTTACATTAATTACAAATAATTTAGCCTTAACATACTCATTAAAATAAGATAATGCAAATAAAATGAGACAATGTGAAAATATTTTTGTATTCATAGATCTGACAAAATCGATTGGCTCTGATCTGCCCCCCGGCCCCCCCGGCCCCCCCCAAACTCCTCCTATGCACTACAGAGACATCAGAGCCAGCGGCAAATGTCAGAAGGACTAGCCGAGATTATGCTCCTCTCTTCGGGATACATGAGCACTGAGCGCCCAGTGATCGCGTGGAGCTCACGTCTGCCCAGTGATCGTGTGGAGCTCACGTCTCCGAAATCGGCGAAGCACATTTTTAAATAGGTGCTGTTTTTATAAATAAACCCAAGATTTGAGTTTTAAATAACTACATTCTCCTCTGAAATACACGCGTCCAGTGTAGGCAGGCTTTAGCTGTTGCGGCGGGGTACGTCCGGTGTAGACACGGTGTTACTCCCCTATCGGGAAGAACCAAAGCAACCTCGGCGTCCGATCGCAGGCCTTCTGCTCCTCGAGTTCTTTCCAACGCTGGAAAGCTGATCCGATATTTACACGGGTCCTACTTCTTGCCTTATCGTTCCGCAGACGTTTTCCTCTTTTGTTTTTTACCCGCCATCTCTATCTTTCTTTCTGTCGCTCGGCTCGGTTGTTCACTGAACGCTCTCTCCTCCATTTCATGAGTACACACGCCCCTACTGCTGATTGGCTACAAGTTGTTTTTGGTACTCGGCCCCAACTCAGTTTTCTAAAACGTTTTTGAAAAATTACATACCCCACCTTTAATGGAAAAGTTAATTTCTGATGCTGCTCCCAATCCAGTTTTGAATAGCTTATTCTGTATCTTTGCTTTAGACATTCTGTGATCTCCCCAAAAGGGGTTTAAGGACGCTTGTGTGAGGGGGTGGCTCAGCTTGTTGCCATTTCTGACAGAGAACTTTGAGAACATGTTGGAGAACTAACCCCAAAATAAAACAGTGATGTGTCTGTTTGTGAAGCATCACTTGCATCAAATTAATGAAGCACCACAGATGGTGCTAATGAGTGTAGCCTAGGCCTACTTCTTCCCCCCTAGTCTGACACACACACACACACACTGAACTGAACGCTAAAAGTATTGACATCTAAAAGCTATAATTGATCTTTGTCTGTTTCCTGTAAACACCGCATAGATCACACAGGGTCATGTTGAATTGCTTTTAAAGAGACGCGCTTTTTATAGGCTTTTAAAACTGTTCACCTGCAAGCTAGTGGTATTCAGAAACCAAATAAATGAGTGAATAACTAAATAATTAAATAAATGTCTGAGAACAAATAATACATAACTGAATCAATGAATGAATATAGGCTACCTGAGATCAAATAACGTTAGAGTTCACGTATTTATATTAGTAAAATTTAATATATTTTTTTCAGAGACCTTAGAAGTCACTGCCTCATGTTAGAATACGGTAGTGTTTATGTTTGTATCTGGCCGTGGTTCGAGTGCCATTAAAGGTCTGTCGGTGGGAAGATTCGCCGCGTTTCCACCATTACCTCAGCTCTCCGCGCCTCCCACTACCGTACCGCACCGGCCGGCCGCGCGTCACAGCTACGCAGGCAGACGGCGAGCCAATGAGCGAGCAGCGGCTCACGCTCTGTACTCCGCTCCGCTCTCCGCTGCTCCATTCATTGGAATCCGCGCTCAGCGAGTGCTGCTGCTTTCTGTCACCTGGAATAGCACTGTGTCTCAAGATGCTGCAATACGAAGGTAGGAGAGCGGATTCACTGCTCTTTTGCGGATACACGAGAAGCTGGCTTTTACTTTTTAGGACGGAATTTAATAGTGAGGCTTATTCAGCTGGAATTGACACCAGAAGGATTTTATTTGATGTGAATTCATATGTGAATCAGTAGGTTTTTAATTTCCAATTCAGTTCGTCTTCATAGGAGACACCAAGGAGTGTTGGAACACAATGTGTTTATATGTCTTTAAGGTTTTTTTTTTTTTTTCGCGCTATATGTTTTAAACTTTGATATGATATTCTCATATTTGTCTACTACAAAATAAAATAGTTTAGAATTCTACAATTTATCACTAGTCTGTGTAAATGAATGAACCGGTATGGGTTGTAACATGCTGTGCATTAAATTATTGTTGTAATTAAATTCAGTTCTCCGAAAGAATTCTTCTGTCGTCCCTCATGTCATATGCATGTTTTTTACAGTGGCTTTTGACATAATTAGTTTGGCCTAGTTCATATATATAATATCTAATCATTTTATGTATTGTGTATACAAATTCAATGCAGTCATAAAACACATTGGTTTATTTCTGTTATAACTTCACTACAAGCTTTGACTTTTCCATTCAGAGCTGCTGCTTTATTCAGTTTCCAAAGTGAATTAAAATGGATATGGTGCAGTTAAAAATATAATACTTATTTTTGCTGCTTATTTAAATTTTGATGTTCTGTATAAATCCCTGTTTTGGCAATGGATGTTTCACTTTTGTGTGTGCTGTAACATATGAGAAAGTGTAAAACTGTCAAGGGATAATTCCTAATCTGTATCAGCAAATAGAGGCAGTCGCCTGTGAATATGAATCAGCCTGGTGTTGACAGAGAGTTCGGATCTTCTCAGTGGTGTGTAGTGCAGTCCTACCATGACTGATGGGCCTTGGAAGATGTGAGGTTGTAGAAATGGAGGGATTTGTGCCACTGGGTGTGTGGCGCTCTATCCGAAGAGGATTTGTTTAGGGATGCGAGTGTGGGAAGCAGGAGCAGCTGTGTGGGCGATTTCTTCTCTTCTTATTCACTGACAGGCTTTTGAAAAGCTCGCTCTTTGAATATAAGAGCACTGGCGGCCTCCTGGGGGCTTTTGAAATATTTGCTGAGCTTCATTCACAAACTTTGTACACTTTTTTATGAACTCAGCGATTTTTCCACTTTTTCTTTGTAGTGAATGGGACCCCGGCCAGTCAGCTGTCCACACCCCATTCTGCAAAATCACCCAGTCCATCTCCCACCAGCCCTGGGAGCTTGAAGAAACGCAGGGTAAGACAACATTCTCTCCACAATCACCCTAATACACACACACGGTTTATACACTAGCTCATACACCTGCCCAAACATAAACCTCAGATATTTTACTGTCCACCTGGTTCATTTGATATCATGTATCATCCAAATCCAATTCTGTTGTGCCAAATAGTGTCCTTTATGTAGTGTTTATCCAGTATATCGTGTGATTTGAGTGTCCAGATCCTTCTCCACTTAGATAGAACATTCTGTTGCCCTCCTTCGCCATCTCGGGCTCTATATAACGCGCTCCTTCTATGTTCTCAGGAAATGGACAAGGCCATCATTGACAGCACAGCTTAACTTCCCCACTTCTTCAAAGTGGCACTAAGATCCACAGTCAATCCTTAGTCTGGGCCACTACATTTGGAAACTTTCGGTCTCTCACATTTTGTTAAACATGGAAGTCAACTATTGTCAGCCATGGAAAATGACTTCTGCTTGTAGTAGAGCAGCAATCATGAAGATACATTGAAATCAGGGTCCAGAATTAACTTTTGCCATTAATCTGCCAATGGCGATAATTTGAGAAAATAAATACCACATTTTTCGTACCTGCCATGAAGCATGAAGTATTGTTCATGATTTGCAAGTTGTGAAATTTGCTGCATCATATATAAGGTGGTATATATTCTATATATATATACATATATATATATATTTATATATATATATGTATATATACATATAATGATGTAATGCAAGAAATATTCCTCTATTCCTCCATATAAGTGTCATCACTACAAGACATGCAGTTTTTTTATAAACAGTTCATATAGGTTCGCTCACATCACTTACATCAGTGAGGATATGACTACACAAATAAATCATATCCTATACTGCAGTTTCTAATAATATTACCTGCCAACGAGCAAATAATGTTTTTTCATTTACTCACCAAAACCAATTTTTACTCACATTTGGTGCTTGGCCAGCGTTAATTTTGGACCCTGATTGAGACAGCGTTGAGAAAGAGAAATGGCATGATACATGCTGTTGAAGGAGCATGCAACTCACCAGGAAGTGTTTATTCATTCATTCATTTTTCTCTCCAAGAAACACATTACTATTTGGTTTCTGAGGAAAGTTTGTGTATGATTGGGAAGAGTTTGTGCGCTTTTGACCAGGTCAAACTATCTTTAATCCTGCAGTTGATAGACTAACGCAAAGAGGTTTAAACTTCTCCTTCCCAGTCCAGAGTTTCTCTCAGGTTATAATATGAGCCTTAAACCCCAGTGATTACTCTGGCTTCTTTCTCTTTTAAGAGTCAAGAATCTCTCTGTCTTCCAGTCCTTCTGAGTGTCTTGTCTATTCCTCTTTCTTAGTTCTCCATGACTAACATGCATTAGAGCATTCAGTCACTGAGGATATTGCACTCTATTCCAAATGATCAAAATGTTGAGCTTTTGGGACACATCAAATCCAGCTGCAGGCAGTTAAAGTGCTGTTCTACACCCAGCGAATTCACATGCTGATATTGACCCAAAATAGATTAATCAGAAACTGTTGGCCACTACCCAAACGGAGCTTTACTGACCTTAAACCAGTTCATAGTGAAACAACTGGTTTATGTTCTCAACATGTTCTCACTGCCTTTTTATTAGTTAGTCCTTTCTCCTAAAGTGCACTCCTATTATTGTTAACCCCTGAAAAATGTTTTAAATCATGTACTCTTGCAAAAAAAAAATTAAAAAAATTCTTGGTTAATGGTTGACTGCAAATATGGCATTTCTTCAAAAGCATTGCAACTGAACATTTTTGCTTTTATATGACGTTAAAAGCAAAATGTAATTGACTGCACCTCTGAAAGAAAGTAAAGACATGTTCAACTTTTTATATTCTAAATTGTTCCAAATTGCATTAGAAGTGGCTAAACTTCCTCTTGAGGAAGAGTCTGACTTTTAATGATTCTAAATGCGATTCGGTTGACGTGCCGGCTGAGAGACAGAGATGCCAAGCACTTTGTGTTCGCCCTCCACCCACTAGCAAAGACTCTCAGATTCTCGTCATTCTTTCACTTATCTCTTACCGCAGCCTGAGCTCTTGAAGTTGGATGATCTCTCTGTGGTTTGATTCTGTCAGATGGCTTTGCTCTCAGCTCATTGCTGTTGCAGAATGAGAATTTGGGACAGTCAGATCTGCCCAAAGCAGAGACGCATCTCAGCGTCTTTACAACCATCTCCTGCATAAGTGGGTCAGGCTTTGAAAACTCCCCAGTGGAGTTCTGTGAATGAAGGAAGGAGAAAAAACATTTACATAAATACGATACAAATGCAAAAGAACTGAATGTTCTCTCCAAATGCTTCCAAAGAATCAGGCACTTCTTTATCTGGCTTATGAATTTATATGAGTCTGAATGTTGTTATTGCGGCTCTGTGGCTTGGTTATTCAATTAGTTTGCATTGTGCGCTAATACATTGCTTAATGTGTGTGATTACAGCAGTACTCTGCTAGCAATACATTCCAATGTATTGCTAGCGGAGTACTGCTGTAATATATATAAAATAAATGACCTCACTCCTTCCAAGTGAATGAATTAAACACTGATCATTACTACTGATTTATTATTAATTAGCTTTACCGCTCAATCCCGGGCTGTGGATTTCATTCAACGCATGACCCACTTTTAGAAACGAGCTTCACAAGAGTGCCGGATCTATACTGGGCATATCTATGTGTGGTGGTGGGGGTGGTGGGCCTCTGTGTCCTCAGGCATATCCCCTCCATCATTTCTCTTTCTTTCCACGAGATCTCAGTTCCTCTGGGGAAAAATATGGAACACATACGCATTTGATGCTATGGCGACAAATACATTTTTAATCCGTGTCAAAACACATAAAATAGGGATGTTGTTTCCAAGTCTGCTAATCCACCTCAATCTGGCTTAAATGAGGATGAATAGAGGTAAATGAGGTTACAATTTAAATCGTATCATCATAGTTGAGATTAAAAATTTTTTTTCAGTCATTTTTTATGGATGGTTAACTAGGTAGTATGAGTGCTTTGTGTGTTGCGTAACATGGAAAGTGAGGCCATCAAGCTCAGCATCACACCTGTCTCTAAAAGAGTTGAGTGCTGTTTAGGATTGAACTGAAAATGCACCTGTTCAAAGTCTGTCGCATTCCGCTTTTAATTTGTTGTTGAGATGGACAAAGTAAATTCTGTGGATGTGTTCAGTTTAATTTAAATTGCATAAAAACACATTATCATCTCCATTAAATGATGTCCCTAAAACTGTCTGTTGGGTTGCATGCTCTTCACATTTTCCTTTGGCGTTTTCACACCTGTATTTTTTCTTTTACGGTGTTTAAATGACATTGTGTTTGTGTGCATGTGATGTGTGTTTTCATTCATTCCATGAACACTGATTTAAAAATGAATGGTAGCGTCTTCCAAGTATGATATCATTACACATGGATGTTTAAAAGGAAGTTGGATGTACTTGTGTTTCTGTTTATTGTACATGAGAAAAAATAATGACTTTCTTAAAGGGATAGTTCACCCAAAAATGAAAATTCTGTCATCATTTACTCACCTTCACGTCATTCCAAACCTATTCTTTTGTGAAACAGAAAAAGAGCGATTTTGCAAAATGTGCTTGCATGGAGTTTTTCATTTTTGAGTGATCAATTTCTTCATTTGCTCACTTCATATTCATTCAAAAAATAGACACCTTGTGTATTGTATGATACCATTTTCAGTCCTCTTGTGTTCCATTGGTTTTCATTGTTTTGCTGTTTTCACCTTTTTGTTTTTGACTCTGCTCAGTTATATTGTCCTGTATACCTTTGCTTTCAAGCCATTGTCAGTCATGTAGTTATCATTGTTTTTGTATTAGTTTTGTATCATAATCTCTCATTTTTAGTTGTTTTTGTGTTCTGGTCTAATGCTTTGTCTGTTTACCACAAAGCATGTCATGAAACGTTTCCATCATGTACGTATGATTGAAGATGCTAAATGCATTAAACAGTAAGTCTCTTTATCTAGTACAAACTCAACCGGGTGTTCTTTATTAAATCTTTTGGGTCCTCTTCTGTTTATATGGGACAGTTTGGCTCAGAGCTCCTTTAATCACATTTTATTTGTCCCAGACTTTGCAGAATTTTTATTTTTTTATTTTGTACTTCACAAGCATTAGCATTAATGATGGCTATGCATTTCAAAAACAAATTAATGCAGCCAGTCATGGAATTAGATTATTGTGATTATAAGTGACTCTTGTGAGATTTTCTCACATTGGTCTTAATGGAGTTGCAGCTAAGAGGTCTAGCATCTCTACAGCTATTCCCAAAAACCTCTGAGTAGCAGCGAATCCTGCTGAGAACAGTGGGATCCTGTCTGGCCATTGGATTAAATTTCCCCATGGCATCCGCATCTCCACAAAACAAAATCATCTCAGGCAGTAAATCAGTCATTCGAGCCATTATGCAATTAGTCTGCAACAAAATGACAAGAGTGACCTTAAAATGCAATAACGCGGAATTGTTATTGATACTGAGCCTGTTAATTGTTTTATTTTTAAATGATGATTTGATAGAGTGTTCCTGCGACACTATATTAGGGATCACTGAGGTAAATTTGAGTTATCAGCATCATAATTGCACAGGCTGTTATGCAACTGAGTACTTACATTTGCATGTGAACACATGGATTTAAAATGATTGATCAGTGGAGAGGCGAATACTTACTGCATGGTTTATTCTGTTTCTTTCCGGTCCTGAGAAAAAGCACAGAAATCCAGCTTGTTTGGAGTGATTTGACCTAGCATTCAGCCAGGAAACAGGAAGATGCCTTATATGGGCTCGTCTCTGGCTGCTTCCTGTCTCGCAGAGGGAAAATATTATTAGTACACTCCAACAGTTTCCATGGTAACAAGAGTTTTGATAGCGCCAGGACAAACTGTGATCTGAATGAAATAGAAAAAGGATGCGGAAACACACACACACACACACACACACACTCTCGAGTCAAAACTGTTTCTGATGACACTTAAACAACCCTACCTTGACTGTCTCATATGCATCCACTCAAACTGCCATTATCAAAGAGTGCGTGTAGGTGTGCTGACCCTCTGTGACCCATCCACTGTTTCGTCTCGGCGGATTTGCGCTTCGTTCTCGCCATTAGCGGCCCCTCTGAGGTGCGTCCGGGGCCGTCGTCGCACGCCGTTAGCATCCAATCAAATCCATTCGAGTTCCAGGAGAGCGCAGTGCTCCCGGAGACATCATTCCAATTACTCTCCGCGTGGACCTGAAAGGGTCCCTGCACCCTGACTGCCGGCAACCAGGAGCGAAAACCAATTTACAGCACAGCCAGTAACTTCGTTCACACTTGCTGCTGCCATGGCAACCAGCAAAGAAACACTGATAACTGGCTTTATCCTGTGTTTAAAAGTGAGAATGAGGATTGTGTCCTGAGCGGCACGAACCGTCCTGACGGGGCAGCTTGAGGATATCCAGCACAGGTAGAAAGACGGAATACCACAGTGAGCTGCTTCTCTGTGTCTGTATATTTGAAGTTAGGTGGTTGTCGGTGGTTTTTGGAGTTCTATTTCTCATACACATTGGCCATGTACTGCTATGTAGTCTGTTTTTGGTTTAATTGGATCTTTTCTTCCTCACAGGGATCCCAGCACAGCGGTTCCTCTCTGTCTCTGGCCTCTACCAAAGTCTGTGGTATGGATGAGGAGGAAGGGCCCATTAGTGATGGTAAGAAATCGAACACTTTAGGCTAGTTTAGACAGTCTTATTTTAGTATTATTCATATACTATTATAGTATTTTTTTTTTTCAAATTTAAATGTTTTTTTGGGTCAGTTTTCATTTTAATTTTAGTTTAGTCATTTTATGTGCTTTTCATTTTATTAGTTATTTATATTCAGCTTTAACTTGTTTTTATTTCAGTTTTAGTTATTAATTTTAGTACTTAAACTTATTTCAGTTAGTTGTTTTATATATTTCATCTGATATTTATATTTTATTTTATTTTATTTCAACTACCAAAACAAATTTTATAGTTTTATAGTAAAACAAAACTGTTTAAGTTTGGCAGTAACTTGACCCTTTCTAAACCATGCATTATAATTGCATTCAGAATTTCTTACAAATTGCTCTGCAGCTCTTTGATCTTATGCGGATGTGGGAGGTTTTGAATTTATTAATGAGAAGGCCCTTTATTAATCAAAGAAGCTTTATAGTTGCTCAGTGCCACCAAGTAAAGATGTTTATCTCAAGAGTATGTCTGCAGTGGAGGTCAACAACAAACGCTTCATTTGAAGGCTTTGCGTAGATGTTCATTATACCATCACTTCCACTTCATTGTACACGCTGTAGCTGACTGTAATGCACTAATGAAAGAATCCGTGAGGTGTGAACTGAATGCAGGGTTATCGTCTTGTTCTCTGAGCTGCATTCAAAAAGATTCTCAGACTAGGAATGTTGGTTGAGAATCAAATTTCTCCACTGCCTACAGAGATTTCAGTCATAAAAACAGATTCTGAATGAGGCCCACTCAGTCTTGCTCTAATTTTCTTCCTTACCGTCTGCAGCCGAGCCCTTGGAGGAGACGCCGATACCCACAGTCCCGAGCTCCATTTCAGATCGGTACAAAGTGGGCCGAATGATCGGAGATGGGAACTTTGCGGTGGTCCATGAGTGTGTAGAGCACTCGACTGGCAGGGCGTACGCTCTGAAGATCATCAACAAAGGCAAATGCAGAGGAAAGGTGAGATGGAAGCATTATGATATTGTCAATAAAATGCTTGTATTTTTATTTTTATGGCAGTTTGTACAATATATTTTTATTCTGAATCTCTTTCTCCTGCACAGGAGCATATGATCCAGAATGAGGTGGCTATCCTCAGAAGAGTGAAACATCCAAACATTGTGTTGCTGATTGAGGAAATGGACACTTACAGTGAACTCTACCTGGTCATGGAGCTTGTTAAGGTGTGTACTACAGCAAGCTGTCATTTTAATGCACCTGTTCAAACCTAAGGTGGAAACAAATACAGATCAATAGACATAAAGATTCACAAAAATCCAATCACAGCTGGTTTATACATCTTGTGGCGATCCGGATGAATTTTAGCTCTTGGTGGGTCCTTGTAATGGCTGCCCTGTGCAGTTGTGCTGGCTCTGTTGAACTGAACGTTATTTTAAGCTGCTGTTCCACTTACTCGACTCTTTGAGGGGATTTCTGCCATGTGAACAGCAAACCAGGCCACCATGAACTTTCTGCCTGCTTTGTATAAACAACTTGACTTCAAGAAAACTCTTGTGATGTTGATCAGTTTGTGTACATGCAATTACCACCTTGCTGGGAAGCAAAATGCAACAGTGTAACAGTTCCATTCACACACCTGGCAGTAGATGTCAAAGATACCTCAGACTATCCACAGATTTTTTGCTGTATTTTGTGTATCATGGAATACACAATATTCCGATTTGAACACGATTAAGACAATACTCTGATTAAGAATCTACCATGTAAACAGAGATTTTTGATTACCTTAATCCGGCTAAAGTCATACTCGAAGTAAACACAAATCGAATTAAGACGTGGAGTATTCCTTTTTTAGCCACATTATCGAAAGTGCAGTATAGACATGTACACACCTTAATCACACTATTACCTTCGTGTAGGACTTTTCGCCACATTTTGCGACAGCATACACACAGCAATGGTCAACCATTTGACGGCAAACAAAAGAGCATGGCTTCAACAACGCCATTGTCTGTTTGCACGTATAGCATGACAAATAATTAACTGCACTTGAAGATTTCGTAAAATGAAAAAAGTAACACCCAAAACTGTATATGTCACCATAACGATGGCAAACTGTATGTTGATATGGGAAATTCTGGAGGGGAGGTCGGATGGCGTCGCGTGGGGATGTAATGACGTGTGCAATTAATCGATCTATGTACTAAAACGTAAAATGGCAACATGAAAGGAAAATTCTAAAAGTAACTCATATAAACACTAATCATAATATTGTCTTATTAAGAATAAGGTAAATAATTAGATTACTGATGTCCATGTAAACGTAGTCAGCATATTGGATCCATGCATTAGGACATAGAGTGACAGCTGCCTAATATACCTGCTGTTAAACAACAACAGAAAAAAGAATACCGCTTAGTGCTCTTGGCTGAAAAACTTTAGCTTTAAAAAGAATCAATTTATATTTAATTTATACAGTGAAGACAATAATTGCATTTCTTAGTCCAATGCTACTGTTAAATAGACCTACTGTAGTAGTATTAAATTTGTTTCTTTACTTATTTTGAATCTGTCCTGTTTTTGTATTTTGCATCATTGTTCTTATTTTTAGGGAGGAGATCTTTTTGATGCCATCACCTCCACAAACAGATACACTGAGCGGGATGCCAGTGGCATGCTGTACAACCTGGCCAATGCTATCAAGTACTTACACAGCCTTAACATCGTCCACAGGGACATCAAGCCAGAGAACCTTTTGGTAAGATATCAACACGCCATCCTTCCTTCTTTTCCAAAACGCAAGTCATCCTGACATGTCTGATACATGTCACAGGTACAAGAGCAACACTTATCACATCCTAAAGTGGCGCTGTTTGATCACCAGCCTCCACAACCATGTGTTCCTGTATGTACGTGCCGAGGATATGAACGGATGAAACTCATAGGTCTTGTGGGCTGGAACTACATAAGTGTGTTTGGAGAAAGAGAGATGATTGCTGCGAGCTCTTTGACTGAGTCTAGACCAGCCACCTACTGACTGACTGTATACGTGTGATATCAGTTCTGCAGCGGAAGAACTGAGATGTGACTCACACATTGACAGTTCACAGTCTGTACTGTTCTCCAAGGCTGCTCTCGTATGAACCTTTTACCAGACAACATTTATGAATCAATGGCCCCTTCCTCTGCTGATTCAAGACGGAAATGTTGTTTATGAAGCCCTGTTTATGAGCCGGGGGATTTGTCTAGAAATGCTGCAGATCTTATAATTGAAAATGTGACCTGCTAACAGTGAATAAACCGTCTGTTTATCAAACGCACTCCAGTGAGCTAGAAAAAACCGTGCCTGGCGCACATATGCGCTTGCTCGCTTTCTGCTTGTCAAAGATAATCGCTTGTGTCTGGAAGCATGCATGTCAAATGCACCTTGCAGTGCAGAATGAGGCTTTTTCAAAACGTATCACTTTACATATTATATAACGCCAAACAGAAAGCCAGCCAAGCTTATGCTCCTGTTTCTTTTTAGCATCATTGGATTTTAGGTTAAAGACATTAAATTCACAAATATCTGTTTATTTGAAGCCAGTGCATATCTTTGACACTGATCCGCACATGTTCACCTTGGGAATTGAGAGCCGGATATGTCATTTTCATAGATTGCTTTGAAGAGACGAGGTTGTTTTTGGTCTAATGTTGTTTTTGGCTTTGGTTCACAGGTGTACGAGCATCAAGATGGAAGCAAATCCCTGAAGCTGGGCGACTTTGGCTTGGCGACCGTGGTAGACGGACCTCTGTACACTGTCTGTGGAACACCCACATATGTAGCACCAGAGATTATCGCAGAGACCGGGTGAATATTTTAACACGTTTGCACAAATCTAGGTTATTGAATGTGTGATTTTTTTTCCCCCCATGAACTCGTGTGATGTTAAGCATAGTGCTGTGATTAGTTATGATCATATTAAATGAGTTTAAAGATAAAATCTAATAAGACCAATAATACTAAAACAACACCTTTTGTTTGCTGTTAGGTATGGCCTTAAGGTAGATATTTGGGCCGCTGGAGTCATCACATATATTCTCCTCTGTGGCTTTCCTCCATTTCGTGGGTAAGTTCAGTATGACAAAATATGGCTTATGTGAGAAGATCATTTTTAGCTTTTTGCATATTGCTTTTCAAAGTAGCTTTAAAAATCCTGTAAATAAAGTCAAAACGATGAATTTATCCAGTAGAAAAATGGTCCACATGTCGAAGATTCATTCTTAAATACATTCTAGCTGTGTATGTAATGCAGCTTTGAGTAATGTAATCAAAGCTGCAAGGTTATGTAAGATGTTACTGCGCCACCCTGTGGCTATTTGTTGTATATCAATGAACGCAATGAAACGAGCTCCCCCTGTTGATGCATATCTGAAGTTGCATTCTTTATTTCAGGAGCACAGATGATCAAGAAGCTCTGTTTGACCAGATACTGCTGGGACAGTTAGAATTCCCTCTTCCGTACTGGGATAATGTATCAGACTCAGCCAAAGTAAGTGAAATATGTGCGGATTAAATAATAAATATGTGGGGGAAAAAAGGATAATAAGATTAATATGAGATATATAGATATATCATATATATATATATATATATATATATATATATATGTATATGTATATATGTGTGTGTGTGTGTGTGTGTGTGTGTTTTATATGTGGTGTTTATTAAAAAGCAAAAAATATGATAAATATGATAATAAATAATAAAATTTGATGACAAATAATAGTTTTAAATAAAAAAATAGTATAATCAATGCGTGGACTTTAAAAACAAATCAAAATAATATGATAAATACTTTGTGGGGTTTTTAAGAGCAAGAATTATGATATTAAATATGTATTTTTTAAAGCATAATAGATAATGATAATAAGTAATATTTGGCCTTTTTAAAATCAAAATTATATTGTAAATATGTTTTTTAAAGCAAAATAATATGACAGTAAATAATTTGTGGTGTTTTTAAAAAGCAAAAATTATGATAATAAATGTGTTTTTTTTTAAAAGCAAAATAGTATGATCATAAATAATATTTGGGCTTTTTAAAATCAAATTATATGATAAATAATACGTGGGCTTTTAATACTAAAATAATATGATTGTACTACTAATAATACGATAATTTCAAAATTTGTCTACAGCGATGCATTATTTTCTGACTAGAAAATAATGTATCATTATAGACAAATTATGAAATTTATAATCTTTAAAATCAAATGGAGTTTTGGTTTTAAAAAGCCTACCAACATACTATTATTATTAAACAGTAATAATTTTTATTAGTAGTATTTATTTTTTACTTTTTTGTTTACTGTAAGTCATTGTATTCACCAATTTAAGGTCATGATTGGCATTAGGGTTTGGCACTAACTCTCTCTGTCCCGTCTGTCTCCTCAGGAGCTGATAGTGTCTATGCTGCAGGTGGAAGTGGATCAGAGATACACAGCGCTGCAGGTGCTGGAACATCCCTGGGTCACTGTGAGTAATTCAACCTGAATCCAATACACCAGTGGTTCTCAAACCTGTCCTGGAGTACCCCCAGCCCTGCACATTTTGTATGCCTCCCTCATCTATCACACCTGATTCAACTCATCAGCTCATTAGTGGAGACTGCAAGACCTGAAGTGGGTGTGTCAGATACAGGGAGACATACTAACGGTGCGTTCCAAACGGGATATATTGCCCTCCGAAGGGCACTTTGGAGTGAAAACAATCATGGCTGCCATATTGAAGTGTCGTTCCAAACCGAAGTGCTCAAAATTAACCACTTCAAAGGGCCCTTCGGAATGAAGGATTTCGAAGGGTACAACTGATGGACACTTCGGGCTCCCATGATCCTTTGCGCTGATTCTTTGCATGATGACGCCGCCTCCGTATAATGACACAGAAGGGCACTTCAAGAAACAGTTGTTTGGTCTCCTACACCCTTCAAACCTTCGAAGGTCTCACTCCGGAGGGTAAACCCTTTGAAGGGATTAGGGCATAGGGATGAGCCCTTCCGAATGGAACGCAGGGAAAATGTACAGTGCTGGGGGTACTTCATGGAGAGGTTTGAAAACCACTGCATTACACTACACTGTGTACGAATCTCTATTGCTAAATTATAGGACTGACACAGTCTTTACTTTTTAGTCCTCTTGTTTCATAACAATAGTAACTGACTGGCTTCATTTCAATGGCTGTTTCAGAATGACGGTCTGTCAGAAAACGAGCACCAGCTGTCAGTGGCAGGAAAGATCAAGAAGCACTTTAACACTGGGCCCAAGCCCAGCAACAACACCCCGGGAGTGTCTGTGATGACGGTAAGCCCACACTGACTGTCAAAGCCTTAAGTTAAGAATCAGACGCCAAATAAACATTAAACAGCCAGTGAGAGGAGTACCAGACACCATGTGTGATGGACACTTTTATGAGAGGCCAAAGAGTTCAAACACTATAATACTTTGAAATTATTTTCTTTACTAACAGTTAAAATGGATTTACAGCTGATGATTTCTGAGCATTGTGCACTGAGCTCCACTGATTTCTCTTCGCTTAGCTCGACCATGACTTTTCCATCCAGAGATCAGGGTCGTTGGATTTCTATCAGAACCCGGGCATGTTTTGGATAAGGTAACGCCATGTGTCCACTGAAGCACGCCAGCCCCTGTCTTGTTGAACCCTAATGTGGCCACTAAAACCTGCTTATACCATGCTCAAAAACTGCTGCTGTGGTCATTCATGTGTGTGAAAGTTTTCAGGTGGAGAGAATGTGCATGACTTGCTTCAGCATCATGGCAACTGGCATATTTTATGTGCTTTTCCCTCAGTGTGCTGCTTGTGTCACTGTCCTGCTTCTAACCAGCTTCTCATGATCTTGAACCTTGTGCAGAAATAAAATGCTCAGCAGTCAGTCCCACTGTTGCCCCCAATGTTTGTTTGTTTAATAGAAACTCACTTTTAATAAAGAAACTTAGTAAATATGTTTATTAGTATTAAATATACACTATAAATGACAAGTTCGGGGTCAGTAAAGTTTTTCTGATAAGAATTATTTTATTTTATTTTTTTGGCAAGGATGCAAATGAATACTGAAAAAATTTATCATGGTTTAAAAAATAAAATAAAAAATAAATTGTTTTAACATTAATAATAAGTTTCTTAAGCACCAAATCAGCATATTACAATTTCTGAAGGATCATGTGAAAATGAAGTCTGGATTAATGTCTGCTGAAAATTACATTTTAAAATATATTAAAATATAAAATACCTATTTTAAATCATATTTCATAGTATTATAGTTAGTACTGTTTATTTTATAAAATAAATGCAGCCTTGGTGAGCATGACTTCTTTTAAAAACATTAAAAAACTCTGAAGTGACACCAAACTTTTGAACTGTAGTGTATTTACATTTAATTTATTGTTATCATTTTAACATTTTTTTTTTTATTAAATTAAATATTAATTTATGTATTTATTTGTATTTAGATTAAATTTGTTTTATAATTTTAATAAATATTTAAGAAGTAATTGTAATTAAAGGGATAGTTCACCCAAAACTGTATTTTGGCAACTTCTGGGAGTGGCTTTATTTGGAGTATTTTATTTTGCTCTCATGCTCGTGTTCTGTCACATGACTAAAATTCCCCCTTCTTCCATCAGACCACCGCTCTTGATAAGGAGAGGCAGATTCTCCGACGAGGATGCCACCAGAATGTGAGCGCAGCTCTCTGGAGCACCCAGCCGACCTGTAGCCTCCACATCCCAGCCTTTACTCCCAGTCTGTGGCCCGGTCTGCACCTCGACCCCCTGTCCCAGCCACCCAGCGGACTTCCCGCTCCAGCCCTTATCCCCAGTCCATGCCCCTCTACCAACACCGCCACCACCACCACGCCCGAGTCTGAAGACTTTTCCGCCTGCTCCACGGAGACTGTTCGCTCCCTCTTCTCCCCTTTCTAGCATCGAAAGGGAAGGGAACGAGTGGAAAGGGCACTAAAAGAGAAGGAGGGTTTATGAGGATTCGGAACGCGGCCGAGTGGACCGATGTACAACCATTTTGTAATCTGATCACATAAAGGTGCAGGGAAAATGATGACTGTCAAGAAGGGGGTTTCTTGTTTATTTATGGTCATTATAATAACTTTTATTTATACATAATAAATACATTTTCTTTTTTATTCAAGTTCAAAATGTCTATTTCTGTTGAAGTACCTTAGAAATGTGATGTTTTTATGGGTCCGGTACTGTTTATATGTTTCAGAAGGAAACTGTAAGGACATTTAGCTAATTTGATTCCTGGTAATTAGTACCCTTTGTTCCCAAAAACCTTTCTAAGCAGACAGAAAGTGATTTGAATAGCCGATACCTCTTCAGAGATAAACTCGTATGCGGATTTTCTTTCTATTGTGGTCGCACAGCGCTTGTTCATATGCGAGATGGGGACCTTTTTTGTAATCAGTGTAAATAATATAATTTCAATTATTTTGATATTGACAATATATTTCTTTATCTTAAATAGACAATGTAAGTCACATTTAACCATTTTTTGCAGTTTTTAGGTATATGGAACATAAGCACAAATGCATTGTGGGAAAGACATAAGCAACATTCCTTAATACAGGGTCAGCTCTTGGAAATACAAATGCCAACGGTTCGGTCTGATGAATTCAGGACATTGAGTCAGCGGTACCGCTGTGTCATGAGAAGCGCTGCTGTTAGTGTCAGGAGGTCAGACTGGGGTTGAGTGTTTCTGAAGTGCAGTAAGAGGAGTACTAGTAACTCATAGCCCTGCTTACTGTGTCATTGTATTCTCTCATTAGTGCATGGAATACAGAGTGGCTCTTACATTATAATTTGAGACATTACCTTATTAAAAAATATATTATAACCTCATTTTATTGTTGCTTATTGATGCTGACCGACCCAGGCTTTCCATTTATCACTTGAGAATTTAATAACCACCAGACCAGCAATCACCTCACACGTGGCAATGAACAATAATAAAAAAAGACCAAACACCTCAAAAGCTATTAGCTTAATAGTTTGACAAACACCTCAAAATTGGTAACCTAACATGACAAGAACTTGATAAAAAGTAAAAATTTCAGCAAACCGTAAACACAATAATCAGTAATACAAGCGAGGCTTTTCGTAATTCTGTTCTCGTGATATCAATGTAACTTTTTCATTGACATTTGTTGTCTCAAGACCACAAGGTATTTTTCTCTAAAAACGTCAAGTCCCAGTCACAACATGATTAGCTGCTACCAAGATAATGTATGACCAAACATATATTTTAAACAGTTTAAATTACAGTTTAAAAACTCACCGTTTCGAAGCGCTGAAACTCCGCAAAATGAGGACGTCTGATAAAACCATGTAATAGCAATCAAAACGCTGGAAAAAGTGTTTAGCAACATTCTATCAGTAAATGCTATTAAGCAGCCTGAGTAAAATTAGATAAATGTAGTTTTTCAGACATTTCAACTTAAGTTTGATACACGTTCTGAAACGGTCACTTGTATAGTTTTCCCGCCGTTTGAGTAAAAGAGCCAATCCCTAAAAGGTAACGTCAGCGCGTCACTGCAGCTGCTGTTAGAAGTCCCGGTTGCTATAGAAACAGTCAGGGCTCTGAGACGTGGGTTACTGCGCATGCGCACTGGCTGGTCTAGCCTGAAAAATAAACGGTTTTAACGCTATTTGAGCAAAATAAACAACATTTATTGTGCAGTTGTTGTCAGATTTCACTGGTGATTTCAAATATGAAATTTAATCGTAATCTTGGCGAACAGATTTAAAGAATTTTATGTTTCCCCATTCAAAGAAATAGCACTTGCATGTCCGAGAGGCGTTTCAAAGATGGCCGCCGAGTGACACGAAGGGACTTTGATCGATACAGCATGTGTAAAAGCTTGGAAGCTTAGCATTTTTTGCCACGCTGAACTATTACTGTATTTGCATTATTGTAAGGTTAGATTTAGGGTTTAAATAGTTGTAGACGTTAATAAAACACAGTCTGACGGGTAGCAAATTTAATTTTATGGCGAGATTTTGCTTCACTTCCAGCCGTAGCTGTATCCCTCCCATTAAAAAGCTAACTGCCCTCATTCCATTCAGGACATTCAGTATTTAAGGACATTCACATCTAGCTGTTTAAAGAAAAACACACCAGTACTTCAAAAAGATGTTTTGGTTTGTTTTATTGTAAATACGACAAAAAGGAAACAATTTTATTTTACAGTTATTGATCTATATATTGGCATGAATTAATATTTAAACATTTTAAGAGACACCTGTGGGATTCTGGCTTATTCAAGTTGCAGCAAATGCATGAAACAGCAGGTGGGGACTGAATTTAAAAATTACATCTGAATCTAAATAAATCATCAATTATTTACTTCCTGCCCAAAACTATTCCTCTCCTCTCCACAAACGATGCAGAAATATAAAATAAAATAAATTAAAATAATATGCAATCATCATGATCAGATACACCTTGCAAAATAAATGAACAAAAGATATTTAGCAAATGTACAAATCAAATCAAATATACAGTACTGACCACTCACCTACAGAGACAGACCTACACGTTATGTATGCGCCACTGTCTCATGTATAATTCACATCCAATGGCCAATGAAAAGGCAGATCAACAAATTATTTGCATAATTTATTCACGTTTTCATTTCTGAACTCAGTCTTAGCTTCCAGCTGACTAGTAATTACACCTCTGTAGTAAAACGACGATATTTCAGTATCAGTGTTGTTGATTGAAAAATATCCTTCTCACTCTTTTCTCTCACACTTTTTAAAGAGGGGGATGAAAAAATGTCTCAGTATTCGTGTATGCGGATTTCAAACATCTCATCCCACGTATTAAACCGCGTTTCTGCAGTCATTCTCGGCTACAAGGATATTGCTTACAGTGGCTGTGGTTGTACAACGTAATCATCACATATGATTATAATATTAATTATTTAAATACAACAAACATCAATGCACAAATTATACAATGGAAAATGGGCCTAAAATGTGGTAGAAGACCAAAGAAAAAGAAATCCTTATACGCTGATAAATTATGGGTTGTTACTGGTGCAATGTGTCCGATACAAAAACGTCAACATTAATAATTGTTCTTTTTTTCATAAATAATGAAACGTGTGAGTGAGGGAGGGTTTCTTTTTCTCTTTTTTGTTGCTTTTTTCTCCTCTTTATTCTTTTTTTAATGGCCCGCTTACATGCCTGGCTTTCCTAACCATCACAATATTTACATATATGACAAAACAATTACCAAATATACAAAGAGGAAAGAGAAGCTTGTTTCCTGTCTGAGCAGTTCACTTCCTCCCTGTGAATCGGCAGGCCTTCATCTATAATCATCATTTCGTTGGAACTACACAATATCTTACAGCAAGTCATTAATAAATTAAAGGATTATGGGATCTTCCGTAATGGAGAGCGAGCGGGAAGTATGATTTTTATCCCCTTGTAGTGAAGAACTGCACCGTTGCAGTTTGTATTTACAAAGACTAAGTTCACCGCTGCGTCTTAATCCCACCCCAGACCCATTCCCTCCCTCCCTCATCCCTCCCAAAAAAATCGGTTTGTTGGTGGTTTATCTCTAAGCCTCTTCTGCTGGGAACTGCGGAACAGTCCATCCAGTCCTGCTGTCCTCCTGGCTTCGATCTTGTACGATGATCTTCGCAGACAGAAGGACATTAGGCAACTCATCATAGTATGTGGGGAGTGAAGGACAATCCTAAAGGTCTAAGTAACGTTAGCGATATGTCTTGTGTTTTCATCCGGGTTTAACTCCACCCTGAACTTCGAGGGACACCATCATCTGTCCAGCAGGAAATGAACTCCACCTTTCTCACTGCTTCAACTGTGGGCCCTAAACAAGGTCCCTCTCTCTGTCTCTCTTTGCTCTGTCTCAGTATCTGTTCTGATGTTCGTAGTGCCATCGATTGAAATCGATGTTAAACGCCACAATGCTGCCTGATGCCATCCCAGTGATCAAAGTCCTGCAAATATATAGAAAAAGTTATAAATTAATAAGAAAAATGTCCATAATATAAATGTTTATATAGTACTAAGACATGTAAAAAATATATTATTTTTTTTATAATTGAAAGCACTACATTATGTTAAAATGACTGCCCTAATACCATATGTGTATATTAATATT
>JAFVLL020035022.1:0-33240 GCA_021397915.2 Tor tambroides | reverse complement strand
AAAGTCATTCCGAATACATTCCAAGAAATCCGTCTCGTAGCCAGAGGCTCGCTGCTCAATTTGGAACAGGGAAACTAGCCTGAAGTGTCTTCCATTTATTTTCGCTCCAGGATTTGCTGGATGTTCTCGCTTGAGTTAAGCAGGCATCTTTCAATCATACACACTGGATCAAGTGTGTGTGTGTGTGTGTGTGTATCCTCCCCCTTCTTTCCCAGTGGCAGGGGCACTAGAGTGGATGCTTCAGACCTGGAAGGCACTTTTCAGCCTGGTCACACACACTGAGGCCCTGCTGCTTGGCTGCGCACCATGGGTCACCGGCTTACATTAGAAAAACCCAAGCAAACACAGCGAAGCGTGCTGCTTGAACATACCTGACAAAACCCAGCTCTGCGCTGAGCATTAAAACAGATTGATGCACTATGCTCAAACAAGACGTTTAAATAAAATGCATAAAATCATTTTAGCCTTGCATTTCAGGAACACTTTGCTACTGCTTAATAAAAAGACAAAATGCAAAGATTCAACATTATTCATTGGGATTGAAGCGAAGGATAGAATCATTCGATCGTTAATCCTGAATTAAGCACATTAACCGGCTAATAACTGAAATGGATGAAGGACAAGGTCGATTGTTTTGATTGGGAGTTTTACACCTCTGTGAAATATATCTATTCCTTGGCAGCGGGCTGGAAAATGAGATGGAGTCGTGGAGAGAAAATGGAGGTCTATCACTGGTCAAAGGCGAAAGTGAGACAGACCCTGAACGTCAGACTCAATGATTTAGCTCATGTTCCAAACATCAATATATCCCACCGCCTTCAGTGTCCCTCATTTTAAAGTGTCTAATGAGTGAACAAATTACAATAATGCTAAAAAATTGACATTTGTTTTTTATATATAGTTCATATGTTTATTATTATATATTTTACATTATTGAATTGTGTAGATTAAATAAATAAATAAACAAATGATTTTTCATTTAGGTTTTTACAATCATACTACTGCTTGTTACACAAAAGCATATTACAAATGAATAATTAATTAAATAGAATAGTATACCATGATTACATTTTTTTATTTTATTTGTAAATATAATTAATATTTAATATAAATAAATATAAAAATATATAACTTTTTATTTAGGTTTTTATGATGATACTACTGCGTATTACACAAAAACAAATTAGCCTACAAATAATTGTAACATTATTATATTTTAATAGATTTTAATAGTTTTTTATAGATTAATATGCTAATAGAATATTATATTGTGATTACTAAATTATCATAATAAATAAATAAATGAGTAAATAAATAATGTGTATTTTAAAATATAATTCATATATTTTATTATAATATTTGACATTATTGTATTGATATAGTATTGAATTATAACAAACATTATGAAGTGTTTATAGAAAATAAATGAATTTTCATTTAGGTTTTTATGTTCATACTAGTGCTTTATGCTTATTTCTTACACACACACACACACACACACACACACACACACATACACACACACACACACAAGATACAAATACTTGTGACGTTAACACATTATGATATAAATGAATATGTTAATTGGATATTATATTTGATTATTAAATGATATTATTATATTAATTTAATATTAGGATATCACACCCCAAACATTTGTTATCACAGAAACCCGTGACATTCTCTCTAAATACATGTGCGCTATCAGAGATGTTAACAAAAAACACATGTGCAGCGGACGAACATGAAGAGCAAGAATCTCTCCAGCGCAATGATTGACGTGCACTGAGAGACATGCAGAGGCGGAGCTACACGGTCGCTGCGTCCAATCAGAATGAGTGGGCGGGGCCAAAGCATCGCAGACTCTCTGAGCTTTGAGAGCTCTACAATGTAACAAAAGCAGCGGGATGAAACAGTGAAATAACGCGCGAGTGTATGAAGCGCTGCGTTCACGCGGGACCTGATTAATAACACACACACCACACGCCACACACACACGCCCCGGTGAGTTTAGTGGTTAAAGGGCTGATAGTGGCTCGAGCTGTGAGTGAGTGAGCGAGCTCAGGAGGACTGTGCTTACAGACTGCCAGAGGAATCTCCGCCGCAGCTGGACAGGAGAGCGACCGGAGGACCGGAGCGGGCCGATATGGACGAGCAGCCGCGCCTGATGCATGCTCATGCGGCCGTGGGGATGAGCGGACACCCGGGCCTGTCTCAGCACATACCGGACAACACCGGAGCCACCGACGGAGACGGAAGGAAGCAGGACATAGGAGACATTTTACAACAGATCATGACCATCACTGACCAGAGTCTGGACGAGGCGCAGGCCAGGTGAGCTGTCACTCATCTCATCCGAAGATCTGGAACATTCATGCTGACTTTCATCTTCAAGACGCCATTGACACTTGATTGATTAGAGTAGAAAATAAGATCCACTTTTACCAAGCAATAGTCATTAAATTCATCCATTTAAAAATAAACTCGTCACAGAAAATTGATAAAAATATAATAGTACTGCATTTGCACATTTTATACCGTGCACTACATTTATATGATACATATATTTCTATTCTTAATATATAAACTATATTAATAGCTTAAATATAGAAGTGTAAAATAATGTGTATAGCAATGAAACGTTTGTACATTTAAGTAATACGTACTATATGTGTAGTATTTACACATTTTTAAAAATAATATATTTTTGTTTACTTGACCAATGCTGTAATATATAAGCTAATTAAAGATAGACTGATTAAGCTGATTTAATTTTCATCAGCCCTTAAAATGTATAAATTGTGATAAATAACACACACCACTACAGCTATTGTTAAAACTGTAAACTCTTGTTAAATTAATAAGATCTGTTTCAGAAGCTTTTATTTAGTTTTTTTTTTAATGTCAGTTGGCATCTAATTCTCTTTACACTTATCAAGTGGCTTTGTAGTAACAATAACTGAGGGATTTTAGTAGAAAAAATATAGTTCAGGCAATATAGTTTAGATGTTTGACATCTTTATAATAATTGGCAATTAGCAAATATTTACATGCAGATCAGGCATTATTGACTAAGTAGGCATCCAGACATGGACTGATAACACAATCGTTGTTGTCAGTGTGTCCAAACACATGTAGTGTGTAGTGACAGACATCAGTGTATTTTTCTGACATGCAGTGCTCATTTTTTGTCAATAGAAATGAACAGATGCCACGATAGAATTTGACAGACAGCACTGAGACTCGTATCACACGTCTGACCGTGTCCCTTTAGGATAAATATTGCTCAGAATGGAGGTTTTTAATTCAGTGAGCTCAACTATATTTTATAATTTGATGTTGCTTTTTTTGTAGAACTATCTGCAGTGTACAATGTTTTTTTTTAATAATGTAATGTAATCACTCAGCCTACAAATATTACTATTGCTAAATATTTGAATGCATGAATGAATCTTTTTTTTTTTTGCATATGGATGTGTTCAGTAAAAAACATGCATTTTTTAAAAAGATTAATTTTTTAAAAATCTTTTAAGTGTTTTAGAGTACATGCAATGATACAAAAATATGAATGCTAATTACTAATGGAATTTTGTTAATGTTATATAAACAGTTTGCATGCAAAATATGATAAACAGAGACTAGCATGAGTTTGCTCAGGTCAGTATGTGCTTTCCATTTGACCACGATCACCGTACGTTCAGGCAACAGGCAGATGAATAAGTCTTTGCTAGCCGAGTGAAATATTCGTCTGCTCAGACGCTCACCGCGGCCTTGTGTTGTGTTTCAGAAAACATGCTCTCAACTGCCACAGAATGAAGCCAGCGCTCTTCAACGTCCTGTGTGAAATCAAAGAAAAAACAGGCAAGTCATGCTCTGCTTTAAAAAAAAATACCCCATGTTTGAGTAGCACACGTGAGATAATATTTTTAAAAACACTGGATATTTGTTGGACATCAAATGCATTTGTTTTTCAGTGTCTGGTCAAAGCTGTGAAAGCAAATCGTTGTCTTTTAATGGTTTGCACATGTCGTGACATATCTAGTCAAGTAAATCCTCTCATAAAAAATCTTCTAATTGGAAACACAGTGTTGTGCTGTAGTGGCATGCTGTTTTTCTGCATTGTGCATTGGATGTTTTAGAGCATGGATTTCAGTGGGTAAATGTGGGTTTGTGGCGATCGTAGTGAGGAAATGAAGAGAAACGTCTGTAGAAGTTCAGCTTCTTTGACCTCTGACTGGTAAATCATCTTTACTACTCTCGCACTGTACCGGCCTTGTGTTTTGTGCAAAAACGCAGCTACGTTCTGGTTAGGAAAGAGCAGGATTAAATTACAAACTGCCCTAAGTCGCTAAGTTGAAATATTTGTTTAGTTGCGTTTGGCTAAAGCGATGCATGAAGATTGTGTTTGTGCATTTTTGGAGGGAAACCTCGTTTCATTTTGTGGAGCCATTGCAATGATTAAAAATGTCGTAGATGCTGAGAAGAGGGGCGAATGTGACGTTTGTGGTCTGGTGTGTGGAGAGCAGAGCTGCTCAGAGCCACTCACTGTGTTTTTCTCTCAAGCCGAGAGAGTGGGAACTACGATGGATTTGTGCTGGTGAGATACTGAGACGCTATCGCTCTGCGGTTTGATGTGGAAACGGTTCCAGCGTGTTTCACAGTCATTAGTGCATGAAATAAAAAGGACTAGATGAAGGATAAAGCAGATTTCTTTATCATTATCTCTCTGACTGCTCTGTTCCAGCTGTGAGGCCGTGGGTGGTTCTCATCTCTGTTTATTCCGTCTCTGTCTCCGCCGCCGTGATGGTTGGCGATGATGTTTTCATTGAGTTGGAGGTGTGAGCAGAGCGGGGGGTTTCTGCGGCCTGCTATGCGTCCGAGAGGGGAGTGACACAGTTATGCGTGGAGTTTTACTCCCCGCCGTTTCTTTTTCTGTTTGTTTTTCTTTTGCGAGTTCACGCAGAGTTCGAGCGCGGAGCGACGTGGACGTATCCCAGACTGCTCTGCTCCTCTTTGCCCTTTTTCTGTGAAAATATGACAGGACCGTGAGCTCGAAATGACACGGCGTGAGTTTTAAGGTCGTTGAGGTTTGTTTGCAGGAAAGTTTCCGCCCCACTTCTGCGGCCTTCAGCACATCCGTGGATGTTTGTCATATTCAGGAAAGCTCTTTTTAGGAATTATAGATGGATTCAAACGCTTCTGCGTTGGATTTGGAACGTATGCTGTCATTTCACTGTGTTCTTCAGTCATGCGGTGTTTTGAGAGGCAAATCCGCAGACGTTCTAAGTTGTACGGTTGTTAACTTTATTTGTTTTGAAATCATGCGGCAATCAAAATAGTTCATGAAAAGTGTTTATTCTGTTTGACATCCGTGGAGATGTTGGTTCTTTGGAGTGATGTTTGGATCAGAGTATGTTTAGCACAGTGGAGGACTGTAAAGCTAGTTTGCTGAGAGTTATTGCTGAAAAGAAATCTTTCTGCAGAACTTACAGATCAACTTTTACTAAAATAATGAAATCTAATTGCCTTAAATGTTTGCAAATGCTTTGTAAAATTAAAGCGTACATTTCTATATTAGTTAAAACTTTTTAGCAATTGCATACTCTTTATTCTATCATATATTCTATGATAGGAATTATAGTAGTTGATAATGTCAGCTCAGTTACTCTTAAGCGTTATTTACTCACCAAATGAATCTCATTTCTTTTATTTTGCATTTTGTCTATTTCTGTTAAAAACAAATAAACTTTATATTTTCATTTCAATGGACAGTGCCTAATTTTAAAACGTACGTTCAAATGAGACTTGCTGAATTAGGTGGTTATAATGTATAAATTGTTTGTTTTATCAAACAAATTAAAAAGTTAAAGATTATAAATATGTCGTCATGTGATTTAAAGATATGCTTAGTTTCTCCACGCTTGTGAATCTTAAACGTGTAAATATGTAACGTTTTAAACACAATAAATAATTTATCCATTTGTTTGCATTTAAAAAATTCCAAAGTTTGATTGTAACACTGTTAACGCAACAATATGACATTGAAAGCGACAAAAGATCTGATTGGGTTTGGTAAAGTAGAAAGTATCTCATGTAGTTTCACAGTTGAAAAGGCCATTTTCTTAAAGCTCAAGATCAACATCCAGTCCTGTCAGTGAGTCTATAGTGTGTTTTTACAGTTCCTCCCAGTGTGCCAATTGACACCTGCGGGGGAGGACGCGGCCCTGGGCCACGACCCGACCTTTTGACCCTGCTGTGTTTTTACTGGGATATAAGGGAACGGCAGACGCAGAGGGAAATCTAAACAGCCGGAGTGTTCTTCTGCTTGCAGAAGGAGGAAGGAACACTTTATTTTAGTCCAAACGTCTGAGACACCGCCATATTTTCATGCCGCTCTTCTCTGCCCGCTTTCATTCCACTCATATTTTCTTTCTTGTCTGAGGAATGCGTCTGTGCGAAGACTCTGTGAGTGTGTGTGTGTGTGTTTGCTTATAGGTGGATTTTATAGTCTTTGTGCATGTTCACACTGTCATCTTTGTATGTAGTTCAGACACATTGTTCAGAATCACTGTTAAATGATGAACACAGACCATGCATTTTATATTAATGCAGATGCTAATTTATATGAGGATTACTAATATTAAACGTTGTGTTTTATAATCTTTATGAAAGCAGTAAGGTTGTGCATTATCTTGACTCTGCCATGGTAAAATCACTGTAATGCATGGTCTCTTATAGCTGCGCTATTGTTAAAGCTATTTTTTTTTTCCATCAAACAGCAAAAGAGTACAAAAATACAGTTGTGCCATTTTTGCTTTTTTACTTCTTGCATACAGATCGAATGGCTTTAGTTGCATTTTTAGCGTTTAGTTTTTTAGATGCACCACATGCATGCACTTTTAAAAATGCATTTTTATATGCAATTAGTGATGAGATTCAAATCATGTTCTGAACAGAAATAGAGCAATGCACTTGTTTACACGCTCATGAAACAATGGCAGTGTCTTGTCTGAGCGTCTGTGATCTTTGAAGCGTGCAGCACGGAATCGTGTTGGGAAGGATCTGGCACCAAATGGCTTTCCAAAAATACACTCTCAAACAATTCCAGCCAGATCAGTTGGCTCACACGGACCCGATACCACGCAAACTCTCGTTTCATTATTCTTCACAGCGAAATAACCCAGCCAGCACTTGAAAGGAGCCGTGCAAATACGTCTCTTTGGTTTCGTCTCAGTGTTTCTGACACATGGAGACTCGTCTCTATGGAAGCGGAATTCTTGGATCTCTTGGAACTTCAGAACGATGTCAAGGCATCTAATTGCTGAATGTCAGAGTTTGTTCTGTGACACCACCTTGAACCTCCAGCGTTGACAAAGACACAGTAGCGGCGCTCTGCCGTTGAGGAGTACGAGGGTTTGGGCGCCTGTCAGAGATTTTACGTCGCATTCAAATAGTCGTTAACTTCAGAAAGCTCCGAATGAAGCCCTAATGGAAGCTGTTTATGCGCTCGGTGGCTTGTTTGTTGTTGTTGTTTTTTTGTTTATTCCATTCTGAATGGATTTTTCTTTTCTTTGCAAACACATTTTTTCAGCTTTGTTTTTGTGAGTGCAATGCTTTTCACATTGACAAAATAGTTTTCTTTGTCGTAAACAAGTCAAATAAAAAAAAAACTGAAACGGTAATTTCGATTTTAAGTGCTTTTAAGTGTCTCAAACTGATATTTTATATTGCGTACAGTACAAATAGTCATTAACTTTAGACACCTTGGTTAGGTATTTAGTTTTGTTTTATTTTAAAATATATAATAATATATAATTTATTTATAATATATGATTTATCATTTTTTACTTTTATTTTTTATTCATATGTTTATAAAGCAATGCATTCATTTCTTAAGAGCTAATAGCTAGGTTGTATTATTAAACATTAGATTAGATTTAATATGATTTAATATTGTATTATATCATTATAATCAGTAAAAATGCTTTTAAAAAAACAAATAAAAAAGAACTTGAAGAGCTCATTTAGTTATTGGTTTTAACACTGTATGTGTTTTTTCTACATTATTTTTAATTTAAAAATTTCTATAATAAATGAGGTTTTCTTTTTTGAACTGGTAAATGAGAAGCACATTTAGTTAGTTTTGATACATTGTTGTAGTTTGAAAAATTTCTATAATAAACGAGCTCTCTTTTATTTTGTCTTTGCAAAGCTTTTTACTGGCTTTGTAAAAACTGAAATATAAAAATGAAGAGCTCATTTAGTTATTGGTTTTAACACTGTGTGATGTTTTTTTATTGCAACCATCTGTAAGCATATGATGATGATTATAAATCTCAATCTTCTAAACGTCTGTCAAACCTCACAAATCTTGACTCGCAGTGTTTTCTCTCTGTGCAAACCTCAACAAAAGGCCAGTTTTCTTGTGGCATGTGTTTAAACGGTGTAAGGTTTAGCGCCTGGGGGTTCGGGTGACGTAATGTTATGTTTTTGATGGGTGAGAATGAGGTGAGCAGAGGGCAGGGCGGGAATATTTGACAGCGTTGAAACGAGCCAGAGATATGATTACTGCGAGCGCGTTCAGTTCTCTGGGTCCTGTGGGAAGCTCGACTCCTTACGGCTTCTTAGGCTGAACACACCAGTGCGCACAGTATACACTTCTATAGCTCATTACAGACGGAATAAATCATCTACGGCAGCTCGGTTTCAAACCAGCAGACAGACGATTTAAGAGTGTGTGGCGTTAACAATGACATGCTTGATGTCACAAAATGGATTCAAGAGGGCGTCTGTTACGGTGATATTAAAAACACCCAGTTTTGGTGGAATTCTGTGTATTAAGCTCTATTCAAGTATCTTAAAATATGCAAATAGGCTATACTCAGTAAAGCATACTAGCTTATTACACAGTATGAACATTTTCTGTTTGAACTGAATGTTACCTGCTACAGTCGCCAAATTGCAATGTGCAACACCGCATCCAAAAATGCAATGCTTTTTTCAAATTCCTTTTAATATTAAATCATCCATGATTCTAACATATTTTTGTTATTCATAATTTGATCAGACTGCCAAAAGTTTAAAGTGAGTTCATTAAAAATGCTAAATAGTCCTGTTTTATTTCCAAGATGATGACTAGACACCACATGTAACATAATTTTGTTTGAGTGAGAAGAATGCAGATCACTACTGCTTTAAAATGTTGTTAATGAATTAATAGCCACTTTTTCACTTACTATATATATGTATATATGTATATATATAGTATACTGTGGAAGTGTATTTCCGCCACCGAATTTAAAAAATAAAAAAGGTAATTGCAGCTTTATATTTCACACTTTTTTCTTGCAGTTCTGAGTCTATTAATTTTACATTTTTGTTCTCACAATTATTTTTTTATTTTGTTTCTTCCATAAAATAAAAAATACTAAAGGTAATTGCAATTTTTTTCACACAATTCTGTCTTTTTCTCACAATTGTTTATGTTTCACAATTCTGACTTTTCTTTTCAGAATAGTGAGTTTATACCTTGCAATTTTGACTTTTTTTTTTTTTTCTCTGAATTATGAGTTCACATCTGGAAATTCTTTTTTTTTTTTCTCTCACCAAAGAAAAAATAATGCAATTGCAGCTTTTTATCTCACAAATCGGACATTTTCCCTCGCATTTACAAGTTTATATCTCATAATTCAGAATATTATTCTCAGAATTACGAGGTATAAACTCTGAATTGTAAGATATAAACTTGCGATTGCGAGGAAAAAAGACCAAGATAAAAAGTTGGATTTAACTTTTTACGTTTGATTGCATGCACATGTTTTGAAATCAACAAGAAAAGATATGCAATTGTTTTCTGCTTTCTATTCCAAGTTTATTTTGCATGCACAATGTTTAGCTGCAATTTAGTATTGCATTTAGCATTGCTTTTCCAGATCGGACCCGTAGGCCTCGACTCCACGTTCACTCCTGTTGAATAACACACAAGTATGTAGCATTCAGCAGATTGGTGCTTCCCTCAGGTGTCCGATCAGGTGAAAACAAACAAAGCAGTTCATATTCTCCAGCACAGCTGCCTGAAATCATTTGCTTTGCGTGCGCAGGGCCGTCACTGACACACAGCCGGTCTGGTCTCAGTGCTAATACGTGCTGCTTTGTCTTTCATTCTGTGTTTTTTTTTTAAACATGCTGATGCAGCATCTCCGCGGAGCGCCAACGAGCAGGATATGAGAATCACATCTGTTGGACCGGCTCATCATCCTTCAAGCGGAAACGCTAAAGCCTAATCCAGCACATAATAGAGGCGCGCGCACACGTGCTGACTGGCAGCGCACGGCCGGCGTGGCGTTTTTTGGAACGGCTCCGGCAGGCTTTTGCAGAAATGAGATTAGGAGAGCACGCAACAGCAGTTACGGAGAGATCTGTCATCGTTTTCTCTGAGTATACACTGGAGCACAATCACATTACCTTATGAATTATGCAAATTGTCAGTGGCCTAATTGAGATGTGTTAATCATATTAAGAAGCTTAATAGCTGGAATTTAACTGTGATGCTATTTGGTAATTAAGCACGACGGCGAGTTTGGGGTGCCGTTGATTGAGCTGCTTGTGGAAGACGACGTTGGAGTGTTTGTACATCTGTCTGTCTGACTATACAGGCATTAGAGACATTATACCTTGATTTAAAAAAAAAAAAATTTTTTTGCATGTAATTAACTGAAATGGAGAGAACTGATTCACGGAAATGACTCAGACTTACCAACT
The DNA here is from genome assembly GCA_021397915.2 of Tor tambroides. Classification (NCBI taxonomy): domain Eukaryota; kingdom Metazoa; phylum Chordata; class Actinopteri; order Cypriniformes; family Cyprinidae; genus Tor; species Tor tambroides. The sequence continues at coordinate 22,479 of JAFVLL020035022.1, read as the reverse complement.
CTGATGCTGTTTCACTACTGACGTTAAAATGAGACCCTATTAAAACATCTTTTAACATTCTCATAGGTATAAGTTGCAAAATTTGTCTAATGATGGTGTCTTTAGGAAATAAATGCGTGATAAGTTAAAAATTGCCTTGCAAGTGTTTGCATAATTGGAAGTTGAGATCTGGCTCAGAGAGTATTTTTGAGTAGAATACTCTAAGAAATACTATAGACGAAATTATTTTCATGACATTTGGTTCTATTTGAAATCTCTGCATCTTTAAAATAGCTGAAAGCATTGTTTGAAGAACTGTAAAGGAAACCAAAGTCATTAAAACATTAAATCCCTTTCTATATTCATTCCTAATAACATTAAAAATAACATTAAAAATCCACTTTTTTAAAAGAAATGAATGCATTATAACATTAAAAATCCACTTTTTTAAAACAAAAATTTGAATTTTTGATTTAAATTGATTAAAAGAGACAGTGAAGATTTATAATGTTACAAAAGATTTCAGTTTCAAATAAATGCGGTTCTGTTGAACTTTCTATTCATCAAAGAATCCTGAAAAATAAAATATTTAGCAGCACAACTGTTTTCAACATTGATAATAATCAGAAATGTTTCTTGAGCAGCAATTTAGCATATTAGAATGACTTCTGACTGGAGTAATGATGCTGAAAATCACAGGAATAAATTACATTTTAAAATATATTCACATAGTAAACAGTTGTTGTAAAATGTAGTAATATTTCACATTTTTATTGTATTTTTGATCAAATAAATGCAGCCTTGGTGAGCAGAAGAGACTTCTTTCATTTTATTTGAAACTAATCTTAAAGAGCCTCTAAATAGCAAATTCATAGTCTATTACCGTCAATTTGATTGATTAGCGGTTACAGACCCGATTCCTAATATTTGATATACTGGCCAGCCCTAGTGATTTTGTGCCTTACAGAGACAAAACCATTATAAAATGGCAGATTCACCAGGGTAATAAAACCTCCCAAACTGAATGCGCCTCATAAACTGCCTCAGAATCTGTTCTTTTGTCAATAGATTGTATCTTGTGCTCGAACGGGCTCTGCTCACAGAGATATGAATGAGCGGCGCATTAGACGAGATGGCGCTCAGTGCATTAGCCAGAGACGCTGTGGCGATTTTATCTGGCCGTTTGCTTTGTGTCGCTCGTCGTAAAGCTGGTAGGTGGAGACACGCTCGGCCCTCCGTTACTGCCAGCTTTCTTGATATGTTACGACTTTAATCAAATCTGAAAATTTGTAATGCGCATTAAAGTGAACGTGAAGTGCTTCTTGTGAGCGCCGTTGCCATACCAACCCCGGAGGAGTCGTCTGTCTTTAATGCGCGGTTGGGAATCTGGTTTCCTCCCCCCTCGCCGTCACCGGCTCACAGAGAGACGGAGACTAGAGGCCTCTCTCCACGTACTGGAAATGACACAAATTAATATACACTACTTAAACTAGAGCAAGATTAATGGATGCCTTTCGCTGCAGTTTAGTCCCACTGTCAGTTGCGGGGTGTTCCTTGGACAAAATCAACACTAATCAACATTTATCCCACTTTTGCCCTGGGCTCTCAGGATGCAGGGATCCGAACCCCCCCGCCACGCTTTTCACCTCTCATCCAGCGCGTTCATACATCATCTGCACCTCTCTCCAGCACGTCGCATTAGAGACGTGATAGATTTACGCTTTTATTTGCATCTGATAGTTAACTAGGTAAAACGCTGGATCTAACACATCAGTCTCTTGAAAGTGTGTGTGCATGTGCTTTTGTGATATCATATATGCTTGGAAATCAAACGTTTGGGGTCGGTACAATGTTTTTAAGTCTCTTTTGCTCACCAAGGTTGCATTTTTTTTTAATCAAAAAATACAGTAAAATTCTGAAATATTTTTACAGTTTACAATAGCTGTTTTCTATGTGAATATATGTTCAAATGTAATTTATTTCTGCGATCAAAGCTGAATTTTCAGCATCATTACTCCAGTCTTCAGTGTCACATGATCCCTCAGAAATCATTCTCTAATATGCTGCTCAAGAAACATTTCTGATTATTAACAATGTTGAAAACAGTCGTGCTGCTTCATAGTTTTGTGAAAACCATGATAGTAGTGCTGTGAAACGATTAATCGCATCCAAAATAAAAGTTTTTTTTACATAATATATGTATGTGTACTGTGTATATTTATTATGTATATATAAATACACACATGCATGTATATATTTCAGAGAAATATGTAGTTTTTATATATTAAATATATTTATTTATAATATAAATTATATGAATATAAACATAGACGTAAATATTTTCAGAATATATACTGTATGTGTGTGTATTTATATATACATAATAAATATACACAGAACACACACTTATATTATGCAAAGAAAACAAATTTATTTTGGATGCGATTAATCGTTTGACAGCACTACATGATAGCATAGGTCTATACCTTAATCAGAGAATGTTAGCATGAGAAAATTCGCTGCAGTCATGTTTTATAAGTGTAAATTCAACATTTTTCATGAAGGACGTTTGAAGCATTTTATCAAGTTGAAACTTTGTTTACGTATAATGTATATGTTTCCATATAATCATTTCTCCTAGCATTAGGAAAAGTCATGAAATTGGAATGTTAAAAGTGTGTTTTTAAGATTTTAAAATGACTTTGGGGTCCCTCAAGTTTACCAATCACAGGTTTTACAACGAGGCCCCTTTTGAGTATTATTACTGGATTTTGATTGCTGTACAATGATTTTAACATCAGGTTAAGAGAGATTTACAGTGCACATTGTCTGAATATATTAAACATGTGTGATACAGATACACTAATGTTCAAAATTTTGTGGTCAGTAAGTTTTTTTTTTTGTTTGTTTTTTTTTTTAAAGAAATGAATATTTTTTAGCAACGACACATTAAATTGTTCATTTATAATGTTAAAAATGTTTCTTTTGAACTTTCTATTCATCAAAGAATCCTGAAAAATAAAATGTATCACAGTTTCCACAAACACATTCAGACAGCAGCACAACTGTTTTCAGCATTGATAATAATCAGAAATCTTTCTGTAAATCAGCATATTAGAATGATTTCTGAAGGATCATTTGACACTGAAGACTGGAGTAATGATGCTGAAAATTCAGCTGCGCATCACAGAAATAAATTACATCTTAAAATATATTTACATAGAAAACAGCTATTTTAAATTGTAATAATATTTCACATTTTTACAGTTTTTACTTTATTTCTAATTAAATAAATGCAGCCTTGATGAGCAGAAGAGACTTCTTTTAAAAACAGTAAAAAATCTTACCAACCCAAAACTTTTGAAAAGTAGTGTGTATATAGTGTAGTTAACCTCACTAATTGACTCATTGGTTTGTTGGAAGTCTAGCAAACCATCGTGACCCATATTTTGTTGCCAGGTTGAACTGATGTGTATGATTCAGTGGTGATGTTATAAATCGATACAGAAATGATTGTTCCTGTGTGCTTCCCCTCAGAGGCTGGAGAAACGCCACATTTCGCTCTCTCTCCTCCTGTATGAATAGCCTGGCTATGCAAATCGCTCATAATTAGACATGCTAATATATGGCAGTAATAAGCCGCTGTCTGTCGTTATGTCTGCCAGTCTTCTCATTGTGTCCAGCGAAAAATGTGTCTTTAAAATACCGCTTCCCACAGTTCTCTGTCATTCCCGTAGACGCGTCTCATAAAAACCATCAATAATTGCCTCGTTTATGCAAATTTCATTATTGTTTTAGATTTTTAGACAGTGAAATTTGATATTATGGAGTAATACTTGTTCTTTTTTGATGGCTTGCACATATCTAAGGACACTTACACCAATTATCACGCTACTCTCATGTGTCTCTTTTAGCGTCTTAAAATAGTCCCCTCGACGCAGTGCTCGTGGCACGGAAACGTTTTTTTTAAGGAAGCATGTGGAGCCTTGTGCCCCCTGAAAGGAAACAAATGTTTGGGAGAAGCAGAGAGCGGCGGTTTTGGCCGCTTTCCCAGCACAGACGCAAGTGCCATCGCGGGCTCCGGAAGACTGAAGTTCCTCCTGCACACGCGAGAACCGGCTGCAGCGTTTCCAGCAGAACTGCATGCTTGAAGTCCACATTCTGTGGTCCATAACGCATCTCACCTTGCTTACGTGCATCACCATGAGCTGTTTTCTACCCGATCTGCTGTAAAGTGCTTTAGAGTTATTCTCAGTTAAATCTAAGTGGTTTTTGGAAGAAGGCGTCACCTTTTTCTAGCTAGATCAGCACTTGTGAAGTCATGCAACCTCTGTGCTGTCAGGGATGTGGAAGATGAAACAGGAGCTTGTCATTCGAGTGGTCAGCTAAGGACAGGCTGCATTGTGTTATATGAAACTATAGCCTTTGATCAGCAGTTGTGCGATGTGTCTTTTTCCTTTCTCCTTCAAAATGCTTTTTAGGGTACAGGATGTGCTAGAGTTCTCTTTTAAGAGTAATCCAAGTCGGTTTAGTTGTGTTGTGTGCTGAGTATTTTCTCTTTCTTTCTTTCTTTGGCATTTTCTGACTGGTGGCCCAGAACCCGGGCGTGAGTCATGTGGATTGAGATGAGCGCTAGCAGACACGCTGCTCTTCTCTGCTCCGTCATGCTTCATTTCCCACATCCAACACCGCCAAATTCAGCTCAAACACAATCCCGCTTTATGACTGATTTCACTCGCCTAATGTAAATTCAAGCCAGATTTTTGGGCATCATCAAAAACTTCCCATTTAGAAGTTCCCACTCTGAAGGCGCATTCACACTAGAGTCAGTAGTTGTTGGACTTCAGTTCGATTAGTCGGTGTGAATGTTTTTTCTGAATGTGCATCAGTGAACCGCACCTTATATAGACCCTTATGGAGTTATTTCTAGAATGATCCTAAATATAAACGTACGTCAGTTTCCAAATTGTTCCTATGAACGCTTCATAAAACGTCCATATGCACCAGTGTTATTTTAGTATCATTGACATACTATTATAGTTTTTATTTAATATTTTGAATTAGATATGATAGATATTTTTTCTTATTTCAGTCAACATGTATTTTGTTTCAAGTAACACATTTTTTTAGTTTTAGATTTCTTTAATAATAATATCCCTAGTAAGCACAAAAATATTCCTAAATGTATCCATCTTCATAAATCACAGTTCATATTAATAGTTCATTCATGGTTTCTTTTCAGAAAATCATTAATTCAGTTAATCAATTAATTAATTTAGTTTTGTTATTCACAAAGCACTTTAAATGTTTCTGATTTGTGCATATAATGATATAAATGCATGTTGTGATTGCCTATTTATGTATATTTTTTTCAAAGATGTTGGATTGTTTTTTTAACTGGTATAGGAGCACAAAAAGTTTGTATGTATGCTCTTCAGTTGCCATATTTTCATGTCAGTTTCTGCATTTATAAATCTCAATTTGTTCCTCAATTTTGATGTAGGACAGGGGTGAGGAACGTTGATCCTGGAGGGCCACTCTCCTGCAGAGTTTAGCTCCAACCCTGAAAAACCCTGGGAAAAAAATACCTAACTGCATCCTGAAGTCCTTGATTAGCTGGTTCAGGTGTGTTTAATTAGGGTTGGAGCTAAACTCTGCAGGGACTCTCCAGGATCAGCGTTCCCCACCCCTGATGTAGGATGAAATCCATGGAATTTAGGATCTAATCATACGAGGATTTTACAGATTAGGCCCCAGAATTCCAGTTTGATGACAGAATTTGGTTTGCTTGGTTGTTGTGAACTTTTTATATGGTCCACAGTTGGTGTGAAAGCAGTCCAGACTAACTTGCAGAGGTGAGATGCCACTGACGATGTGTAACACATATGATTTACTTTCCATTTTTGATAAATTGAATTGAATTTGGTTTTGAATTTTACTCGAGATTGGTGGTCAGTATACAGGATCTGCTCCTGAGACTGAGACAATCAAAGCCAGCAATCAAACCAGCTATGAGAGCAGCTCTAGAAATGAAAGTTGCAGTAACCTACAACACATGCTGTTGCTCATCTGCAGGATTCTCAGTAGAGCGGTTGCATTTGTAGGAGTACCATACAGTGCTCTTAATGAAAATGCCAGTCAGCATTGTCATTATCTGCTCATGCACTGACTGAATTCATCAGAGCGCTGATAGGTTTTCTCCTGTTTACTTCTTGTGGTGTAGTAGATCACCTCCAACTTCATCTCTTGCAAGATAAAGGCTGGAGGTTAACGTAACCTTGATAAACCGCTCATCTCATGCTCTCGATCCATCTTCCACCATCACGGAGTATGAAAATGAAGCCGTCGAGAGCGACGCAATACGGAGCAGTTAAATGGGCCATTTCAGATGTTTTGTGTAGCACACCGACTACGAAATCTCCCCCGTCGCGCCTGTGCAGTCCATATTCTGCCGCTCTCAGTCGCTTCTTATCTCCTTTCCTCTCCTCTGCTCCAAACCCACCTCACCTCGTTTTTTTCCCCCTCTTCTTTTCTATTCACAACCCATTTGTGTTGCCAGCCAGCAACACAAATTAGGAATATACAGCCTGGTGTCAAAACGAGCACTCATAAAATATTAACAGCGTGTAGGAAATTTTACATGGCAACATTCTTTTTCATTTTCAGGTCTGTCAGCACAAGCTGTGGTGCAGCTATTTGTGCGCTCGCATCTATTTTAATGCTGCTTATTTGGAGCCGTTTTCTCACGCCATCTTTTTTTATGTCTTCTCAGAGTCAAAGGTAGAGCATTTTAAAGACCTCCATTAATTCACATTTTTTGTCAGCAATTTCAACACTTTTGGACTGAATGTCTTGTTTAGCCAGACTTTATGCCAATTGTCAATAGCCACTTTGCAGTTTATTGCCTCTTTTGAGGTTTGTTACTGCCACAGTAAAATGCAAAAACGCACATTAGGCATGCACAGTGAGAGAAGATGCTTGCAATGCATTGGCCAGGCAACAATTTTTTTCCTCATAAGCCATCATTGTAGCAGATTGGGAACTTGTAAACATGACTTTGTTTGCTGGTGGGTAGATAAAGCTGTGCACCTTGGTTCGTGGCAATTAGCCAAAGCCAACCAATCAGATTGGAGCTTTGTCATAATGAAAAATGTCTATTTTTGCACACAGTATGCATGAGATGATCTGTGAACAGGCTGTGCACAATGGTCTTTTGCTTTTTCCCTACGAAACTCCCATAGTGATTGTAAATGTGGTGTATATACATGTCTCAATCACTACAGCTGTTGTGGGATGATCACGCAGTTATGAATGCAGGCCAAACCAAGTCGTTCCAAATTTTTTGAATTTTTTCTTCACGAAGGTTATGCAATTAGCTTTTTTTCCATGCAAGTACAATGCCTGTTCAGAATGACCATGAAATCTCATTAAAATGAATCTCTATGACTATATACTCTACTCCAGGTGTTCTGAGATCATTAACTTTGTGTAATTATCATTTTGCTCTGATAATCTTCTTTTTGGTGAACTGTTGCGACCACATCGTTGAGTCAGTAAGTTACTCATGAAACAGATAAGTGAATGAATCATTTAGACCAAATTTGTGAACTGGATCAACTTTTACATTGAAAAGATTTGACTTGGAAGAATAATTCGTTCACAGATCGGACATGTTAGTTCTTATGTCAAGGGCACTTAGAGTTGAGTCTGTTTTTCACATAAATCTGTTGTTTGACTTGCAGTAATTTTGGTTTGGCATCCTTTTTTGACACTTGAAAGCTCCAGTTCTTGTTCATGCATGGAAAATAATATCATTTTGATTTTACATTTTTAAATAAGTAAAAATATGTATTCATATTCATATACAGTGCCAGTCATCAGCATATTAGAATGATTTCTGAAGGATTGTGTGATACTGACGACTGGAATAATGATGCTGAAAATGCAGGTTTGATCACAGGAATTAATTACATTTTAAAACACATTAATATCGAAAACTGTTATTTTAAATTGTAAAAATATTTAACTATTTTTACTATATATTTAATCAAATGAATGCAGCCTTGGTGAGCAAAAGACTTTTTTTTTTGGAAAAAACATTAAAAAGACTGGTAGTATATAATGATCATATTTATTTCAAATCTGATATTTAATATCATATGTAAAAGGTCTACTTTTGTGTATCATGGAAGAAAGTCATGCAGATTTGGAACGACATGAGAGTGAATTAACGACGACAGCGAATTCACATTTTTGGGTGAACTATCACATGCATTGCATCTAAATCGTGACTTATTTAACACGTCAGTCTGGTCTGATTTATCTTCTGGTGCTCAGATGATGGATTTAGCATCTCTTTATCTACACGCTTCATGACGCCTCTCTGAGTACGTCTGTCCAGGTGGGCGGGGATGAACCCTGAACCTGCCTTTTCATGGGATGCCGCCAATAAAAACGAGATGTCAATCATCCTACGCTGCTGTGGTGTGTTGGAGCCAGTCCAGCTGTCCTTCAGTCCCTCAAACGTCACTCAACGTCCCAGCATCCACCGGCGACAGAATCTCAATGATGTTCTTAAGAAGTCACATTCCCTTTGATAGGACGTGAATTACGGCCGTCCTTAAGTAGGTGTTGAGGAGCGCCGTGCTGACGGTACTTTTATTAATCAGCTCTGACACGTTTCATTGTTATTCTTGTCCACTGACATGTCTCATTGTTTTGATTGGACCTCCGCTGCCGGATTTGCAACAGACGGGTGAAACTGAAAGAGCATCAAGTGGAAAAAGTCTCTCTGAATGTCTGTGATCTCTGGTCAGAAACATGAAGAGAAGAAGGTTTAATTGGAGCTAAACCTGCACATTCGTTGTGTGCTGGATAGCAAGTATAAGAACAAAAATAGCATAGGTGAGGAATACAGTTGTACAATACTATTTCTTACATTCGTGCATGGATATTTGCCATTTTAAGAATTTGATTTGAACTTTTTAAGAAGATTAATTGATTCTGAAGTTCTTTAGACATCACAATGATGTTGTTTTGTTTGAGACTAAAGGTTTAAATGTTTTGATGGCAAGACTTGTAGCACAGCTGGACCAGTTGATGATTTAAAACATGTTTATAGAGGAAAAACTGATATATATTCACATTTTTCATGCAAATTTTGGCGTATTGCATAGAAATGGTTTGGAATTTGGAATTGCGACATGCTGTTCATTTAAGTGATTTCAGTCTTTTTTTATTTCTCAGCATAGACGAGAACTATTTTTAGTGCTAGTGCAACAAAATGAAGAGCAAAGTATGTGCATTAGGTGAGTAATTGATGCTTTATTTAGCCTATCGTTTATTTGCTGCCACAGAGAATATGGGAAATGTAGTTTTGTTGCGCATTTGTGTGTGTAAAAACGTATTTGTACATTTACAATTAAAACGTACTCTAATCAATATTAGCCTTTCACCTTTTAATTGACGCCCCCAACACGGAAAGTCCTTTCTGATTGGCTAAAAAGGATGGGCCAGCTTGTGTGATTGGCGTACATAAATGCCTTGCAGTATGTATCGCATAATGATCGTGACACTTTGGACTCTGTCATATGATCAATTCAAACATGTAAGCATTAGCTGCTTTCGTGCAATGCATTTGTTAAATTACTGTAAAATTGCTGATTGACTTTCCCGGTAAATCCATCATATTTGCTGTTCACACAAGCAACGGCTTTCCAAGTTTTACCATTAAAATACCAGTTTTATTCATCTTCCTGGATGATCTGTCCAATTAGACAACACTTTTCCTACTTCTGAGGGATCAGGGTTATTATAGTTAACTAGAACTAAAACCATAAAAAAACGTTACTTGAAATAAACTGAAATAAAAAAAAGACTTATTTAAAATATCCTAAAATGGAAATAAATATTACTAAAAACTATATATATAAATATAAAAAAAATAAAAATGACAAAAAATATTCAAAATAACTTTAAAATAAAACAATAGAAAAATAATGAATTATAATAATGAATTAAAAAAACAGTAAAAATCACTGATGCTAAAATAAAACTGCACAGAACATGCTTATGCTTTTAAAAATGTGAGACGTCACAAAATAGTATCCAGTAGCAGCGCTGATTGATTAAAAAAAAAAAGTTCTTTTAGATGCATTTTAAAAGTGCAACACTCATGAGCGAGATACAGAAAAAGCAAAGAGATATCTGTTAAAAATGTCCATCTAGCTCATGTTTACACAGAATAAATGACTGAGTGGAACACACAAATTATTTTCTGGTATTTCTCAAAAACTCTGTTTGCACATGACCTGTAAACAGGAATTTACCAGTAATTTTCCAGAAAGCGCTGTAAGTGTAAAAGCCCCAGTTACCTTGGTTTTCATAATTAGCAAATTCACTTGATCTTCTTGAATGCAAAGCATTCTTAAGATGTCATATTGGAGTGTGTTTATTCTGATCTGCTGAACCGGTCGAGTTAATGAACGGAATCGTCTTCTATCACAAACTCCCCAAACACACCGGTAGCGGCGCGCTAATGATGCAGCCCAGCTCAGGTAGCTGTCAGGCCGCCGTGATTAATTAAATCCAAAACTAGGCCAATTTGTCACTTTCTGTGGTGTGGTCGGATAAAGAGACTCGTGCTGCCGTCTCTTCACTCTTCCATACGTTACTCCTTCAACGAGAATTTTCACGACGTCTTAATTGCCGCATTGGAAGGGCTCGGCGAATGTGAAATTCCTTTTAAAACACGTCGAGTCGTCGGAGCAGCCAAGCCAAACACGCGCTCAATTGCCTGACCTACACCTAGAGGTGACTTTTTGCCAATATGACTTTTTGCCTAATAAATCAAGAGCCGACGCTTGATTTATTAGGAATGTGAAAGAGACGGTGGTTGGAGATATTCTTCTAAATGTCAGCGCCGGTGCTGTTGGGGATTTGTTTGATCTCGTGTAGTCGCTCTCTGACTCTCTGTTAAATCTGTCAGCATGCAAACGGCCCACGTCATCTCGACGAAGAAAGACAGGTGTCTACTGTACACATCCGTCAAGTCCGTTTTAGCACAGATGACTGTCAAGATGGTTCCTGAGCATGATAGGTTGGGAAGGAGAGGTCATCTCCTCTGCCGACCCTCACAAGGTGTGTCAGGCAGCTTAGCGCTCTGTCGCGTCACCGCAGTCAGATTGAGGGTTTGAGGGATGTCGTCTTGTTGACAGAGACGGTCTGCTTCCTTCCAACGTCTTGACAGAGGAAAAGCAGAGGAGAAATTCCAGTACAGGCCCAAACGAAATGTACAAAAAGCAAATTTCCGCAGAATCTGAGCAGTTCTATACATTATTGCGTGTTCATTTATGAAATATTTTTGATGGGAAAATACAGTAGTCAACATTTGAAGTGGATCAAAATAGTTCATCAAAGTTGTCCTAAGAATGCATTTTGGGTTTAGGTGTTAGGACAACTTTGATGAAAGGTTTTGATCCACTTCAAATGTTGACTAGTGTATATTTTTTAATATCACAAATGGAAAAATGAAAAAAAAAAAAAAAGATCTTGGAAAATATACAATACATTATTTTATGCTCATTTACAAAATATTTTGTGGAGAAAAAAAAAGCAAATTTGCATACCATGCAGTTCCCAGTATTAATAAAGCATAAATGTGACCCTGGAGTCTTAAGTCGCTGGGGTATATTTGTAGCAATAGCCAAAAATACATTGTATGGGTCAAAATTATTGATTTTTCTTTTATGCCAAAAATCATTAGGATATTAAGTAAAGATCATGTTCCATGAAGATATTTCGTAAATTTCCTACTGTAAATATATCAAAACTTCATTTTTGATTAGTAATATGCATTGCTAATATTTTGATTTTTTTTTTTTTGCACCCTCAGATTCCAGATTTTCAAATAGTTGTATCTCGGCCAAATATTGTCCGATCCTAACAAACCATACATCAATGGAAAGCTTATTTATTCTCAATTCTCCCCAAAATTGACCCTTATGACTGGTTTTGTGGTCCAGGGTCACAAATATGTTTTTAAAATCACAAATGTAGTTTGTGGACAAAAGAAATGGACAAAAATAGTATAGGATTCTTGGAAAATATACAATGCATTATTGTATGCTCATTTACAAAATATTTTTAGTTTGAAAAAACACACTTTGTTTTCGCTCCAAAGCGAATTTTTTATACTGCACAGTTATACAGTATCTACATGTTTTGAAAAATCTCAATTGTCTGGAATAATTTAAGTGAAAAAATAACTTTACAGTATTTTACGATTTTGCTAAATTTGTATACTGTACAGTTTTTTTCAGTATTAAATAATATGTATTTTTAATATTACAAATGTCTGGGATAAATTTAATGGAAAAAATAAATATACTTGATTATACTCTTTTTGAAATGCTACCATTTGCATGTTAACATTGCGATGAAATGGAAGTTATGACTAATTTTTTTTATTTTTTTTTTATTTTTATGCAGTATTGTGTTGTATACTTGTATTTGAGTGTAACAGATTATCAAAAAATAAGAAAAATGTAGGTTAGGGACTCTGTTCAGTCCATTTGTTGTTGATTCGTTTTTGAGGTGTGAATGTTGCACTTAAAAATGTGTTCAAAAAAGACTACATGATTGGAGAAGTCTGGCATACATCACCAGAGATCTATTGTTGTTATTCTGATTTAAACATTACGAGGTTAAAAATGCAGCATGCACAGACGAGTCTTTCACAATACGATCTATGACATGCATTTACAAAGTAGCTAGGGGGAATTTTCATTTAACGCCAGCTTTAACATGAGCTGTATCACAGCGATCTTTGAATGAACAAAATCACAGATGCTCCTGTTTTTTTTTCCCCAGGTGAAACACGCTTTTTATCATGATTCCACAGAAATCTCAAGATATTCCGCCAAAATCAGCGATCGCCTCTGGACGCGCTCATCGGAAATACAACTTTTTTTGAATTCATTTCTTCGTGCATGTAAACAGAAGAGAAACGTCTAACAGAAGTTTAACTTGTCACTTTCTGGGCATTTGGGGTCTTGACTCTCCCGCTGTTCAGACTGGCAGAATCTGACACGCTTCCTCGCTGAGGTGACACGAGCCGGCGGGAGCCAAATGACTAATGCAGAGCCGCATGGAGATCGCAGCGCAGCCAACACACACATTTCCACTTCCTGCATGCATGTTCTTTCCTTGCCATTTCAGTTGATCTGTAGTGAAGCTGACAAAGATGGCTGTGTGTTTAATATATTCCAGCGGGCACATTAACAGTGGGGTCTGAGCGCTGTTTTCACATTAATTATTTAATTGCAGATGTAGATGTTGTTGCTGCCAGTGATGGATTTTTCTTGTCTTAAATGTGGTGTCGCTCAGGGTTGAGCAGTATTACCATAATCTTACACCATGGTATGATTAGGTTTTATCTCACAATCATGGTATATATCACAAAATAGCAATTTTTTTTTTAGAAAATGATTGAATAATCAATTAAATTTTAAACATTAATATATAATCTCTGGGAAAGTACATCTTTTGCTATATATATATATATATATATATATATATATATATATACATATGTATGTATACATATGTATGTATGTATGTATGTATATGTATATATGTATATGTATGTGTATATATGTGTATTTTCAGTTTTAGTAATTTTGTTGTGTGTTTTTGTTAGTTTTATTCGTCTTTTCAGTAATGTTTTATAATAAAGTTTCATTTGTTAACTATATTAGTTAACATGAACAATACTTATACAGCATTTATTAATCTTAGTTAATGCTAAGTTCAACATTTACTTATACATTATTAAAATCAAAACCTGTATCTGTTAATGTTAGTTAATGCACTGCGAACTAACATGAACATGAACATTTTATTAACCAATCTCAACAAAGGTTAATAAATGCAGTATAAACAACAGTTAAACCGTATGAAAATGTTGCTTTGTCAGATAGCTGAAATAAAATTAGTTTGTTTTTTATATTTTTGTTTCAGGTAATTTTTTTTGTATTTTTTTTTTTTATGAAATATGGTTTCAGTTTTAGTTAACGATAATAACCCTGGTGTTTTATTATATAAAGCTGCATTGTTTTGCATTGCGCTGTGGTAAAATCGCTATAATGTGAATTCTGACTGGATGAGCCACATTCAAGTAGCCAGCTTTCTCGACAGCTGCTTCTTTCTGGACTCGTATGTCACACGTCTCTGCATGTTCTCATTTCTGCGTGTTTATCCGTCAGCCTGTCGTGTAAATAGCCAAAAGCTGTCCTGCCCACTGAGAGCCGTGCAAACACTAGTTTACCGCGGTATAACCGCTACAGCAAGTCATGCCGCCCATCCCTGCTTTTCCATCCGCAGCTCTTCTTGCTTTCATCAGGCCGTAATAACATGCGGCTCAGAATCACGCCGAGGGTCCCGGAGGCGCCTGGTGTGATCTTTCGGGGGCTGGAGGTCTTCAGACCCAGCGCTCGCCGTCCCTTTAGCCCGAAGCTTCAGTGCTGACAGCGCTCATGTTTATTTCATCCTGTGTCTGGGCTGTCTCGTTTTTCTCCAGCCTCCGATGTCATTAACGCCGGGAGAGAGGACCCTGCAGTGGCGCGGCTAATGAATTCCACTGCGGCTCCTCTCTCCTCACCTCGTTACCCCGGCTCAGGGTGTCAAATTAAAACTGCCGGAGAAAAGAGCGTGTGTGTGTGGGTGGGTGGGCGAGCAGTCATTGTGGCTTCAACATTGTGGTCAATAATCAACAGCGTGTGGTTGCTAGGCTGGAAATTGTGGTGGTGTTCGAGGAATGAGTCAGGCTGATGGTCGTATAGTGGGCTGAAGATGTTGATTGTGGCACAAAATTAATGAGTTCCTGGCTGAGACGGATTTAGAGACGCTTACTGAGGGAATCACATTGAGATATTGTGAATGTGTGCTGTGCTGGACTGGATTAGCTGTTCCTGGCTGCGTCTCATTCCGCTCTCTCGTCCCCTAGATAGGGTGTTGCGTCAACTACTGTATGGACATATTTGACACTGGAAAGTTTTAGAAATTAAATGGCTTTCTCAAACTCACAAATTAATTTCATTGGACCACTAGCAGCGTATGTGTATGTACATATGTGTATATATATATAAAAGAAAGATTATTGGAGTGTATTTTACAAGAAAATACTATTTTAGTCTCTCTACATGTTTAATTCAATTTATTAATTGCCAATTTTGTGTTATTATTAGTGAACTTTATTAGTGAAAATTGTTCCTACACCAATTTTTTTTTGTTTTCTACATCAGTTTCTTTTAGGCTTGACATTTATAATAAATGTTATTTATAATGAATGACATTAAAATTTATGTTTTGTAGTTATGTTTTTCATTTTTGTTGTGTTCTGAATACCATTAATTTTAAAAGATGTGTTGCGTAGCAAGGGGAACGGAAATACATATTTATAGTGTATTTTTGCTTTATTTAAAGGCATTTACATTAGAAAAATGTGACTTAAATGGGTTTTTTTTCACGTCACGTCAACAATACAATTCGCAACTTATTTTCAAGGAAAATATGATAATGTATTTTAAATAAAAATGCCAAATTTTTTGTCAGACTCTATAGCTATAATTGTATGTGTCCTAAATACAGTGATCATTAATTAATTTTTGCTTAATTTTATGGAATTGCTTATTGTTTGTTGTTGAAACATCGTAAGCATGAATTTGGGCACTAGAAATCTAGTGTGCGTACTTTTGAGCCAAAGAGCAGATTGAGACACATTCACGATAAAATTAGCTTCTCAAATGAATCATAATAACATAAATGTCAAAAGCAATGTATTTAAAGATCACATTCTGGATTAAAAGATTTTCAGTGTTCAGAGATTGTGATTTAGGTCATTTGTCTGTTTTTGATGGAATAGTTAGCGTTTAGCATGGCCTGCTAATTGTGCTGATTTAGTTGTCATGAAGGAAGCGTGACGGATGTGGACGTGTTATTGAGTTGTTCGGTGATGAAGGCTTCTTTCCCATCTATTAGACGTTTCAGTTCTGCTTTCTCTGTTGAAATAAACAGCTTAAGGTGGTTTGCTGGTTTAGATGGTCAAACCTTTGCTGACAAATGCCCAAAACCACTATAAAACCATCAAGCCAGACCTGCAAACCATCTTAAGCTAGTTCAAGATGTCCAGAAGAACAACCAATTTTCCATTCAGATTTCCTCACAATCACAGGACATTCTGTGAGGATCAAGCTTAACAAAACACCTTGCATTGATATTGTAATGATGATTTCAGTGTTTTGATGCAGGTAGATGGGTGTGGTGTGTGTTTTGTTCATGCGTGTGTGTGTCCCTGTAGAAATCAAGCAGAAATGGCCCCTGTATCTCTTTCTCTCTTTCTCTGACAGCACTGGCAGATGGAAAATGGTGTCAATCAATTCATCAGAGCTGTGTGTCTCCTTTGGGAGTGTGTGTGTGTGTGTGTTCGTGTGTGTGTGTTCAGGGACGTTGTGGGCGGAGCTTAGAGGTCTAGAGAGATTCCTGTCTGCTAATGAAGACTCGGGTTATATTCTGCACAGAATCCTTACTACATGCTGAATACAGAGCAGAATACTGTATACTGAGTTTTTTTTCAAAAGTAATATGTGAAGCAGAGCATATTTAAATGATTTAACATTCATTTTTAATTCAGTGATTTAAGTTTTACTTTTAGACGTTGAACAATCATTTTAAATTTGACCACTTTTTTTTGTGCATCGTGTTTCATCACTGCACATAGCCTGCATAGATGATATGTTTTCATTTCCTTTCAAATTAATCAACGTTTGGAGGACAGCATTGGGCAGGATGTGGAAAAATGTATTGTAAATCATTTATTATATTATGTTATATTATATATATTAAATAAATGATTTTTAAATAAAAAAATTTATTCAAATTATGAATTTTTCATAATCAATTAATCATAGATATAAGAAACTTGAGAAACATTTCCTATTATTATCAGTGTTGAAAATATTTAACACGACAGAAAAGTCAAAAGAACAGTCAAATTTATTTTTAAATTTTAAAATTTGTACATTTTAAATGTTAGCATTATTTATTAATATGTTGAATTAGCTTCTATATTTATATTTTCAATTTTACTTTGAGGAATTATTTGGGAATTTATTATATAATTTAATTTAAATTATAATTTTTAATTAAAATGATGCCTTTTTACGAATTGATTAATCATAGATATAAGAAATTCAAGAAACATTTCTGATTATCAATGTTGAAAATGGGTCTGATGCTTTGTATTTTTGTGAAAGAACTTCACCCCCCGCCCCCCAAGATTCTAAAAAAACAAAAAACAAAACAAAAGGAAAACCACTAATATATACACACATAAATTGCACATAGTTTTGGAGACAACACTATGCAACATAAAACAAAACTTTTATAGATAATGGCTTAAAATGTGTATTTTTAATTAAAATTGTTATTGAAATAATTGTCTGATTAATCGATTATCAAAATAATCATTAGTTGCAGCCCTAGAGTCAACAAACTGATAAAAGCATGGCTGATATGACTGATATTGTGATTGGGTTCATTTGTCACAATGCAAATAATGTACAATGCACTGTGGGACAGTATTGTGTGACGCATGCTGTGCATGTTTTGTCACAGGTGTATAGTCCAAACATATAGTTAATGTGCATGCAATGCACAATGCAGTATGGCTATTCTGAAACAATTCGATCAACCACCTTACTGCATCCTGGCCTTGTTTGTCCAAAGACATAAATGTGCAGCATCATTTAATGATATGTAAATATCCTCGAATGCTCTGCATTTGCATATTAAGAGAGATTTGCTGGTTCGGAAGCATGATATATTTTAATTAAGGATTAATTGAAAAGTAATGGGAGTGTGATTCTGAATTCTGCGGCGGAGGCTGCCGTTAACTCGCCAGCGGAATATGAAGTGCTATGAAGAGCGAAGGTCCTCACGGGGTCTTCACAAAACAAACGGCCCTTCTTCACGCATGCAAACGGCAGAAAGCGCATCAGGAGTGGCCTTCATTTGGCTATTGAAACACACTCTCTCTCTCTCTCGGCTCAGAAGCACTGAGACACGGAACACTAGTTGTGTTGGCAATTATGGTAATGGGATGCTATTAGGCCATGATTCCGTATGAGTGATCTGGGAGAGGGAGGCCCCAGCAGTGCAAAGCATAACAGAGCGTGTGCTTCTCCTTGATACTGCTCCAGCAACATCATTTGCATAATGAACCCTCCCAGTAACGAGGGGTGTGGCCTGAACCGGCTGTTCAGAATAGCATGCTAACATACCAGTCTTATTATTTCTGCAGTATGTAGGCTATGCTGTGCTCAGTATATTTTCTGTATGCATGGAAGACCCGGGTGACCTGCTGCATTTGTTAAATTGTGCAGTATATAACAGCATACCGCACTGAAGAATGTATCCCACAATGCACTGCACTTTACATTTCCAGTATGACGATGAATGAATTAGGCCCTTTGGTTTCACTCATTATTTGATCGTATTGCAAAAAGTTGATATATTTTTAAACAAATTGAATTAAAGATGATAATCGGACGCGTGCAACATAAGGAGATCATGTGACAAATTTAGTATATGTTAAGCATATAATCATATAACCTTAAACATTCTATAATTATATAATGTTTTATAATATAAAACATAATTTTAACAAAATATATGTATTTCATTATCTCTCTCTGTAATTTAAATTTAAATAATGAAATGTATAACATGACAGAAAGGCAGTGAAATGTGTTTTTAAATGTTTAATTTTAACTGTGTTTATTAATATGTTGCATTAGTTTCATATTTATATTTTCAGTTTTCATTTTAGGAAATATTTTTGGTAATGTATGAGATTTTTTTTTTTAATACATTTATTTTGTCTATTTAACATTAATTTAGCCTTTGGTAAAACTTATGCTACTTTATTTTCCATTTATCATGCCACCCTAGCATTTATAATTCATTATATTCATTTTAAAACATTTTTAATTTTAAATTTACTTTACTAATAATTCTGTGTTGAATATATGGTGCATTTTTGAACTGTTTTTTTTTTAATAGAAATATTTTTGTAACATTATAAATGTCTTACTGACTCCATTTTATTTTATTATTTTTTATTAAACTGCTTTGAAGTTTTCTGATATTTCCTGCTGTCCGTGAGCGACTGGAGTCCTTATGTAAACTGCAAGGCCTCGTGCTGATAAATATGGGTTTCAGATTGTGGCATTCTTCATTAATTTGGCAGAGCTGCGTAACATCTTCATTCATATAGCTTCCTCTCTCTCTCTCTCTCTCTCTCTCTCTGTATTGATATTTTATTCCAGTTTGTGTGTGTGTTTTGCGGTGAAGGGCCTGTCATCTCCTCACGCGTTCAGCGGATATGATGCGAACGCTCTGGACTCTCAGGGGGGGATATTTAACACCCAGAACCCCCTCTGTCTCTCTCGGCCTTCTTTTTTCATTCTCCCTTAATGAGAAACCCTTCTAATTATTTCAGTAGCTGTATTGGGGACGGATCAGGAGCTCGAGGACGTGACTGTGATGCTGATGAACGCTCACGATCAATAATTTAGGTCTGAGCGGTAATGACAGGGCCAGTCCACCACAACACACCAGAGGTGATGCTTCCAGATGAAACCAGGAACAGCGTCTGCGTCGGGAATATCAGCTGCCTTTTAGCTCAGCTTTATGCTTTTATTTAAAGGATTATATTCTTGCTTATTTTGTACTTTATCAGCATAAAGTCTGGTTCCTATTGTAGCTTATTCTGGTCAATAACAGACAGCCTGATCAATATCAAGTGACCAAAAAACAATGCATTGCTGTTAGACACCATTTAGTAGCGGGTTAATATGAAGTAGGTCATGTATGCATCTTTTGCATATTTTTGGTGATTTGAGGGGGAAAAAAAGTCTAATTTTTCTGATTAAAAATGGCAGTTGCATTTTAAAATGTAATTAAAATTATTTAAATAATGATAAATAATGACAATAATAATTATATAATAATAATAATAATAATAACATAGCTTAATTCTTCTTAAATTATAATTAATAATTTAGTATTAACAATTACTACTACTGCTATACTACTAATACATTTAATCTTTTATCTCATTATTGAATTATTACTGAATAAAAAATACTATTGTAATATTTCTCTGTAAAAAAAAATCAAGCATTTAATAAATAATAATAATAAAAAATGTGTTATTTTTAATAATAATTTAATGATAATTATTATAGTTTAATTATTATTAATTATAATTTAATATTCACAATTACGTCTACTACTACTACTTTTAACTATTACTAAATAAAACAAAAATACTTCAAAACAAATTAAGAAAATGAAAAATCAAGTATTTAATAATAATAATATTAATAATTTTACATTACAGCTGTAAAATTACCATACTAATATTAATGGCTGTCCTAATTACTTCATTTTCTAGTGTTAATCAATCAAACATTTACTCCCACAGGGAGTCCTTAAAGCTTCTCTTTTGTTGGCAACGGAAGGTTTATAAGCGCTTCTCATTACAAGTACAGGAAGATTTTCAGATGTCTCTGGGAATATTTGTATGGATTTTGTACAAATCGCTGTAGACTTTGTGCTCAGAATTTCTGTCCATCCAAAAGTAATTTTCATCATCCAATTAGTTCCCAATGGATATAATCAAATTCCTCTCTCATTGAATATCCTGTTCCACTTAGAAATATGCCACATTCTGAAAGTCAGATGGGTAGCGAATGGTGTTTCATGTTGACTTTAAAGGTTTTCAAGTTCATCTTGAAGTTTGAAGCGATGCCCATGTGATCTGGACCAGCCCCTCCAGAGACATACATCTTTTAAAGGTACTACTCTTCAGACAGGCCTTGCCTGTAGCCTTCCGCTCAATTATTAAAGTCTGTTTCCTGCGTTCCCTCCGTCTCAGCCTCTTTCTATGCAGGAGAGGGACCTAATGTGCGCTGTAGTTCAGTACCAAAACCCAAACTCCCTTCAGCTTCACTGACTGCTCTCCCAAATCAAGGGCAGACCAAAGACTAACAACTGCAGGATGAAAAACTCAACAGCTTTGGAGTACGGCTGGGTGGCGTGATGCTGCAGTGGATAGAACTCTAGACGTTTTGCTTGATGTATTTACGCTACCGTTCAAAAGTTGTTGTTTTTTGAAAAGTCACTTTTGCTCACCAAAGCTGCATTTATTTGATCAAAAATACAGTAATATTGTGAAATTATTACAATTTAAAATAACTGAATATCTATTAAAATATAATTTATTTCTGTGATGCAAAGCTGAATTTCTAGCATCATTACTCCAGTCTTCAGTGTCACATGATCCTTCAGAAATCATTCTAATATGCTGATTTGCTGCTCAAGAAACATTTCTGATTATTATCTGAATTGTGCGATATCAACTGAGAATTGCAAGATATAAACTGAACTGAGAGATATCAGTTGAGAACTGCAAGATATAAACAAATTTGCTAGATGTCAATTGAGAATTGTGAGAAAAAAGTCTGAATTCTGAGTTGTGTAACAAGTCCAAATTGTGAGATAAAAAGTCAATTACCTTTTAATTTTCATTCCGTTGCAGCAAGCTTCCATAAAATGATGCGCTTTTCACATACGAAAGCATTAAACCAGGGTCACTGATAAATAGTGAAAGCTTTGTAGCTACGTTTTCACACTGTACATTTTTAGGTGCATATTTATGATCATTACAAGAGATTACATAATTAGTTTTAACCTGAGAAAGTTTGATGTCTCTCTGTGAAACTTAAGACTATTCTGTGAGCATTTCTTTGCCGAGATTGTCATTAATTGTTATGTTTGAATGAAATATGAATGTTTTTGCAAAGCACAGTTCCGTACCGAGAAGTTTAATTAAAGTTGCAGAGTTCACACCAAAAGTAGAAGACAAGAAACGGCTATTAGATTGAAAAATGGCTTCTTTGTTGCTCCTAGTTTGCAGTCTGTCGCCATGACTCATTCTGACAGACTTTAATATTCAAACGCTGAATTAAAATAGATGTTGCTGCATTACTCGACACGCTGTCAATACGCCGGCGGTTTGTGAGCGCGGGGCGGTGGGAAGATACTCTGTCAGCTCCGTGTCTGATGTCTGTACTCACGTCTACAATCAGATAATTGACAGAGAGACACTGGAGACTAACAAATCGACAGCTGCTGTTAATCAATGTGCGGTGACTTCATGAAATTCTTGTCGGCAGAGAGAAATATGACCGTTTCTCATCGCTCTGTTCATCTGTGTCTCGTCCAAAAATCTGTGCTGATTTTCCACACTGGGGCTGTCGAGCTGTCTCAGGTTTTTGACTTCAGGAAGCTCTCGACAGTCTTGGAATCAGCAGCCAGAGTTCAGGAAAACAAATGCAGCTCGCACAGATCCATAAAAAACATCAGATTTTCCATCAG
>JAFVLL020035020.1:0-14694 GCA_021397915.2 Tor tambroides | reverse complement strand
TGGATATGTCATAAAAACAGAGCGCCCCCTCACTGCATATGCATGCTACTGCATCTCCCACAACACCAAGGACAGAACAAACCCCTGCTGTCAGCTCATACAGGGGCTCTGCAGTGTCCAAGTGCCAAGCTCTAACCTACAAAGGAAAGGATGGTAGAGAAAATCTAAACTAATAGCATTCTACATCGTTATAATTAAACAAACACAAAAAGAAAATTCTGTCATAATTTTTTGTTAATTACATTTTTTTGTCTTTCCGTTCTTCTTGTTATATTTTTGTAAGGCTAAGACTCTTCAAAATTTCTCAATTTTTATTAACAGTACACAAATAATGACTGGGGCCAGTTGCATAAAATGCTTACAGTAAGCATAGTCTTATACGTAATTTATTTATTTAATTAATTTTAGGACTGGTCATAACTTTAAGTCATTTTGGACTAATTTGAATCTCGAAAAATAAGACTCCTTGGCTAACTACTAGTTAGTCAGACTAGTTCTTAAGACACAGCCTCAACATAGTGGCTAACAACTGACCCCTGGTTTGGTGCAGTAAGAGGACGAATAAATAATGACAACTTTCATTTGAACATGAACTGTTCCTTTAATAAAAAAATAAAAAAAATGTAAAATTGTAATTTTTCATACTAGGCTGCTTGGGTTGGTTATGATAATCTTCCTTTCTTCAATCATGTGAACGTGTGTAGGAGTGTGTGTTTGGACAGACACTGCATCAGTGATACAGAAAAGCTGTTGTCCACTTATCAGACACCATTTTCTTAGTGTGCCATCGAGTCCAGTAGACAGACAGTGATTGATTTTGTCCATCAGCTTCAGGGACAGCACCCCCGCTACACAAAGAGAAACAAAAAGTGTTTATATTTTCATATATAAAATCGAGTTCACCCTAAAGCATTTTTCAGGGTAGTTTCTAATAAGCACATAGCAACTGTTTGAAAACTGGGGGAAATATAGAAAACATTTCTATATTTAAGTTAGCTATGTCCCTTATTTTTTTATTTGTTAAACTATTCATTTCCTTATAAAAGGGATACTACCGGTCCTGAATTCTGATTGATCAATAGAGTGTGCTATAATTCATGCTGAAATCTACAATATAATGGGAAACACCATATAACTGCACACCTCCCCAGCAGATAGCTTTTTTGCTGCATAGCAACGATCTTTGAGGAACTATGGGGGAACTGAAGTGTGCACCCCTAAGGGAGCATGGCATTCCTGTCTCATTGGGGACTGCTTGGCTCATCCTACACCAGGGCTATTTTGTTCTGTTCTATCTTCTGTCGCAAGTGCGTTCATGAGAGAGGAATGTTAAAAAAAGTTGGTTAACACGAGACTATTCTCACTGGAGGTTAAGCCTACGTCCTACACCCTACGTCACCCGATGGATGCCACTCTCTCATAAACATGCGTACGAAAGTCAACGGAAGCTAGAGATTACAGATTATAAAGTTTTAATTATGGATATTTTTCTTACACAAATGCATTGATTCATTTCAGAAGGACTATATTAACCCCCAGAGCTATGGGGAGCACTTTTTATGATAGATGGATGCACTTTATTGGACTTGAAAATCTCAACAGCCATTCACTTTCATTATAAAGTTTGGAAGAGCCAGGACATTTTTTAAAATAACTCTGATTGTATTTGTCTGAAAGAAGAAAGTCATATACATCTAGGACGGCTTAGGGGTAAGCAAATCATAGGGTAATTTTCATTTTTGGGTGAACTATACCTTAAAAGGTTTATTAGTTATTGTTTAAAGGGGTCATACGATGCGATTTCAAGTTTTCCTTTCTCTTTGAAGTGCTACAAGCTGTTTGTGCATAGATAAGATCCCTGAAGTTGCAAAGACTAAAGTCTCACAACTAAAGCGATATTCTTTATAAAAGTTAAGACTCTGCCACGCCTCCCTAAAATGGCTCGTTCAAACACGCCCCCACATCTCTACGTCGCAATGTGGGGAGATTTTCATAACACCGCCCAAATGTATACGCAATGAAAGAAGGCGGGACTATTATTCTCGCTGTAATATTGTTGCTGCCGCCGGCGCCATGTCTTGGAGATGCTGTTTCATTGTGAAAGAGAAACTACTTTGTTTGGGCTTCCAAAAGAGGACACAACTAGAAATCAGTGGTTAAGTTGTATTTACAACACTGTTCCAGAACAGTACAACGCAAATATTAGAGTGTGTGCAGCGCATTTTACGGAGGACTATTTCCTGAACTTGGAAGCTACAATGTTGGCTCGCACAAAGGCTGTTTCTATAAAGTGGGGCAATTCCAACTTTGCAAGGACAGTCTGGCGCTTCTGACTCACAGCCTGTAAGTACATTTCTGCCACTCTCTATTCAAACACGAGTTTTGAGCAGTGTAGAGTAGCGTTTGTTGTTTGTTGTTTCTCCGATCACAAATGCAGACATGGTAATGTTTACAGTATAAAAGTAACAGTAAAAAGACAGTATAAGTCATTATAATCAGTAATTATGTCCCCACTGGATGCAATAAATGCCTCGTTTATAATGGGTTTTATTGTTTTTGTGTGGTCGCGCCGTGAAACGCCATCACAATACGGTGAGGGGCGTAACATTTCCGTCTCACGCTTGAGGTATTCGGCCAATCACAATGCACTGGATAGCTGGCCAATCAGAGCACACCTCCCTTCTCAGAACGATGAGCTTTGCAAAAATCGACGTGTTTCAGAAAGGCAGGGCTTAGAGGAGCAACAATAATGGACAGTATATGGAAAATAATGTGTTTTTTTTAACTTTAAACCACAAACACATTGCATTACACCAAATACACAAAATAATGTTCTTTTTAGCAACATCATATGACCCCTTTAAAATCAATTTCCCTATGGAGAATGAATTTTGAGCTCGACTTTTAAGGTCCTTGCACACAGAGTCCTAAATTTTCTTATGCGATTTTCGTCATCTTTCCTATCAAAATGAGCATATTGTACTTATTTTTATGCTGCTCCTTTGTGGGTTAAGTTTAAGAAAGAGAGCCTATGTAAGCTTCAGGTTGCGTACAATGACTGTATGAGGATCCTGCTGAAAAAAACAAGATGGAGCAGTGCAAGTGATTTATTCTGTAAGGCAAGAGTACAATCATTCCCTGCTTTAATGAGAAATTTGATGTATAAATTTATTTGTCGGCTGGACGATTCACATAATATTATAATGTTGTTGTCAAATCCTAGGCTTACTGAAGTGCAATATCAATGCTCTATGAGGAAGTTTTGGCATAACTGTCTTTTTTAATGTGCATTGTTCTGGTTTGTATTGTGTGTTTCTTGCTAATGGGCCTTGAGTCTGGAAATAAAGTTGAACTTAAAAATGCTTTCTACGGATGCGAAAATGCAGAAAATCGAAACTGATCTGAATTTTCTTATGATGGACAAAATTTTCGGAGGCAGTGTGTAAACCTGATTGACACAATGTGAGGTCATATTTATTTTTTAACATGCAAAAATTTCACACAAGAATTTTGGACTAAGTGTGAAAAGACCTTTACACTCTTGAATTTGTTGAGAATCAAGGCCGTGACAAACTACACCCTTGCCTTCTACACTGTTAAGAACCTACCAGTGTGTCCAGAAAGATTGTGAAGAGTCTGGAGATGGTTTAGACTCCAGACTATGATCAGTCCTTCCTCTGAGCCTGCTACCAGAAGCTCTCTCTTTGAGCACAGCACGACAGCTTTCACCCCTTCAAAAAACACACAATGATATGAAGCCACATGTAGCAGATTAGCAACAGCATGTGTGGTAAGATATTTTTACTCTAAAATCTTTAACAAAACCAATATTAAGCTCCTTAATGTCACCTCTAGTGAACCCCGTGAGGGTGCTCTTCAGTGGGCCCCCAGGGGCCTGAAAGAAGCTGCTTTTGGGTACAAGCACTGGGTCAGTACAGGAACCAAACCAGTCCACACACTGAGAACACAGCTGACCAATCATGGAGGGGTAGAGATCAACGAGGCACTGCAGCCTGGAGAAGATCTCCGTGACCAAAAGTGAGGGATCTTATAGAAGAGTGAGATATAAGAATTAGTAGAGTTAAAAAATACTGAAAGATGAGTTAGATCGTGGCAGATTTTAGATCAGGGGTTTCAAACTCGGTTGGAGTTTAGCTCCAAACCTAATTAAACAAACCTGATCCAGCTAATCACGTCTTTCAGGCTTATTTGAAAACTACATGGTTTGTATGTTGAATCAGGGTTGGAATTAAACTCTGCAGGGCTGCGGACCTCCAGCAACCGAGTTTGACTCACCTGTTTTAGATGTTTCTTGAATCATAAGCAATGTTTAAAGAGACAGTGGTCAATACTTACCCACACGGCCATCGCTAAAATCTAACGAGGGCTTAAGAAGCAGAAACGTCTCTTTTAGCATTTGTATCTCAGGACAGTCTGTGAGGTCAGTGCAAAGCGACAGGTCCTGAATAACCCAGCTCACGCCACACCGCAGAGTTTTACAACACAACCAGTCCAGACTGCCTGTGACAATAAATGCACATTCATGTTTTTAGATATTTGTTTACACATGTTGTACATACACGTTGCATATTTTTAAGTTGGCAAATACATAAAACAGAACACATACATCTGTCAATGTGTCATTCAAGAGAATATCCAATAGATTTGGTTATTTTTAAATGTAACTATTCCTATCTAAACCTCACCGAACACTGATTGGCGTAGCTCCTCCCATTTGCCCACATGAGCGAGGTGATAGGGCAGCTCATGGAGCTTCCGTATATTGGCGACTTCTCCAGTGAACCACAAGGGCTGGGGTGGTACCTTGGGAAAAATTCCATGTTTTACCACCAAATATTTAGTCAAAATATAGATTACTTAGCATCTAAAATATATTGATATAATGCTGATTTTGTGAACTTGAACAATACCTTTCTGTCAGCATTGAGCAGTGTACTTAGTGAGGGCAGAAGGATGGGCCTGAGCTGCCCCTGACTCCACTGTCCTGAGAAATATTCGGCGAGGATGGTGTGCATGTCAGCTTTCATATCACGCGATAAATATCTCTTCTTTACCAGCTCTGCGAACTGCCTAAGAAAAGTAACGGCGGAGTTGGAATGGGCATAGGAAGCGCTGGGACTTTTCCTAGTATGTTGCTTGACTTGTGGGAAAGCAAACCTTTACCTGTGGGTGAAACCCAGCAGAATAACGCCACCCTCCCATCTCTCCGTCAAATGAGATCTGAGGTCATGCTGGAGACGGGACCAGTGAAGTCGTGGGAAGCGCAGGAGTGTGTGGCTTGGAGGAAGCCAGTGCTTATAAATTTCAGCCAGAACGTCATTATCTAATGACAAGACATCCTGTAACTCTGCCTCTGATAGACCATTTCTGAATACATAAAATACAAATAATTACATTCTGTAACTTGGACTTCTGTAACTGTCAACAATATGAGTTAGGCTTGCCAATTTTGAAGGCTAGTATTTGACTCATAGAAATTGGCACATATACACAGAAAAAAAGCATGGACTTTTAATGTGGCGCAGAGGCTGCTTAAGAATTAGCTACCAGTTGAATGTGAATTTGAATAGAATTGGGTACACCGACGGGATGTTGCATTAGAATTTGAATCGGAATGAAAGAAATAGAATTTTATTGAATTCAAAGAAATTTAATCCTACTAAGTTAATACTTTAACATTTAACTCAAAAATAATTAAAGAAATATATATATACAACAATTAAATGCATACTAAAATCAATACCATGAATCTAACTTTTATTGATTAAATAAGAGCATTCTGGGAAATCAAGTGCTCTCCCATCAAGGTCCATAAAATGATTAATGAATTTTAATGTAATATATGAAGAGTTCATTTGCAAAAACAGATTTTTTTTTTCCGGTATTAACAATTTTCAAAAATCATGTTTTTTCATTGTGCATTTCAGTTAATATCAATCAAACTGCAGTTGGGTTATTTTGATTAGGTTAAAAAATAACTAAAAATACAGCTAACTAACACAATAAAAACATGATAACATAATAAAAATACATGATTTTTGACAATTTAAAAAAACAGAGTTATCTGTTTTTGCAAATGAACTCTTCATACATTTCTACAGGTGCATGATTTCAAGCATTGATTAATAATATCATGAACTATTTATCAAAATACCCCATATGTTTTGTGCATAATAATACATGTACAGGTAATTCATGTGGAAAAATAATTTGTAAAATATAAAATAATACATAATATAAAATATTTTTAACTGCACATAAAATATACATTTATTTGCATTTAATTCCATTGTAATTCTACTTCTTTTCATTAAAATCTGAATTACAATTCAGCATCCTGTTTACTACCTCAATTCAAATCTAGAAAATGAATTGTAATTTAAAAGTAATGAATTTGATCTGAATGATAGATGAATACTCCCAGCTGAGTATTTCTTGATCACAGTCAATTTTTACATGTAATTTGGATGTGGCAAAGCTTGGCAGCGTAAAGACGCCATTATACTAAATTACCAAAGCATCCTCATAATCTACCATCAAAAAGTCTTCCTAAAATCAACATAACAAATTATGACTTACCTTGATAACAAGATGAAGCACAGAGCATGACTAACTAGCTTCTTCCCATGATTCTCCTCAAGTGTCTCCACAAACTGTGTCATCACTTCCTGTGCAGAGGTGCCCAGGTGAACATTAGACATGGAGGTGTTGGAGGACCACTGTTTGGCAGCGTCTAGCAAGAGCTTCACATGCAAAGGGCTTCTGCTTTGCTGGAAGCTGTTTAAGATAGTGCCCAACTGTTCTGAGGTCAGCTTGCGTCCAGCTGCGCTCATGTAGGCATCAATGATGTCCTTCCCTTGATCGTCTGTGAGAGGTTCCATTACAAAGACGTTTTGTTCTGCTGAAACCAAAGATTTACACTTCTCAACACAGTCATCAGAAATAGAGAGTACAATTTGTACATTGGGAGGGATCGCTTTTGGTATCCAGTCTAGTTGAGGAGGTTTGTTTGCCTCTAACAGCTGGTCCAATGAATCTAGAATGAGTAGGAGTGTGTCTCCTTGTTTTGACACGTCTTCCAGCATGGAATGGAAAAACCGGACTAGCTCTTCATGTGTGTTGGAAATATGTGGATAGGGGAACTGCAACCCTAAAGCTCCACACACTTGAAGACAAACACCTCTGAGAACAGAGTCAAGATCCGAGCTGAGTGGAGATGTTCCCAGCAACCTGAGCACCACAACTCCTCGATGGTCAACCACGCCTCGCATTTCTTGAGCCAGTTTGCAAAGCAGAGCTGTTTTACCAACTCCTGAAGGTCCATGAACCAGAAAAGGTTCGTGGCAAGCATTCGAGGACTCCCACATGGCAATGCAGATCTTTCCCAGAATGCTGTCCCTTCCTTTAAACACAGAGCACTTCTCCTCGCTCAGCATGGCATGATGGAAGATCTCCTGTTTCAACCAAGACCATCCTGGATCTTCTGTGCTACAAGTTCCTGAAGTTTGCAGAGTGTTCCTGCTGATCAGTTCCTTCATTTGGGATGTTACCTGCTCACACAGTTTTCCCAGGTACTCCTTGTGTTCTTTGCGGCTCGGGTCCATAGCTCCTTTGCTGAGCTCCATGCAGAGAGGTTGGAGGCGACCTGTGTTGCAGATGCGCTGCTTCAGGTCGGCCAAGAGCTCCCGGGCTTCGTTGTCCAGCAAGCCATCGGCTGTGACGTCCATAAGAAACTTCGCAAAGTTTTTCTTGTAGTTTCTTTTACTAAGTCGAGGCAGTTCACGGAAAAACAGCACCGCTGATGCATCCTTTTGAGTCTTGAGAAAGCCGTGCTCCATCTCATACTCTAAGACTACAAAATACACACAACAAAAAGCATGACAATCATGAAAACAACAGGGAAATCTAAGGCAGGACTCATTAAAGTTATAAGACTCTGTTTATTAATAAGGTAGTGTTACGTTTTTTTTTAAATAATTAGATGCACAAATCCTTTTGGTGGGGGGGGGGTGTCAGTATTTTAAGGTCCAATTTCACCATTAACTACGACTTTTGCCTCAATAAACTCCTAATTTGCTGCTATTAATAGTTAGTATGGTAGTTGTTATGGTAGGATTAGGGATGTAGAATATGGTCATGCAGAATATATGCTTTATAAGCACTAATAAACAGTCAGTATGCTAACAATTGGCATGCTAATAAAACTAAAATAGGGTTTGTGTCCTTTCTCAGCTCACAAAATATGCAATTAATTTTACAATCCTGTTACCATATGATTTTCCCAAATAAAACAAACATAATTGTGGCACCCAAGAAGTAACATCATTTGGCTGGAAACATGGCAAGGAGAAAAGTAAATAATCTCATTTTCTTTAATATCTTTAGGCCAATTTTATCGTTGACTAAATGTTTAGCTGTTTAGTTAATATTTATTCCTAGAAAAACAACAATCACATAAACGGAAATGTATTTAGACAACCACAGCTGTAAAAATTGCAAACAAAAAAACGAACAGAAATTGAAATGCCAATAATGGTGGAAACGGCTTTCCACCATAGAAAAGTGAAGATAAATTGTCCCAAGATGGCCGCTGCAACCAGCGTCTGTCAGTGTTGGGTAATTAATTACTAGCTACATATTCAACAGTGTAATTAGATTACTGTACTAATTACTCTCTCTAAAACATATTGCATTACTTATTATTAATTACTTTCTAGATCCCATATCAACCATGACCAGTTGAAAAATACAAGGACAGACATAAAACTGCTCTTAATTCTTTTGAATATAGAATATAAAACTGCATAAATAATTCTTGAACTGACCGAGGTATTTAAAAACATATATTTTAACATTATATGTTAATTTTGATGTTAAA
Organism: Tor tambroides; assembly: GCA_021397915.2. NCBI lineage: Eukaryota > Metazoa > Chordata > Actinopteri > Cypriniformes > Cyprinidae > Tor > Tor tambroides. The sequence continues at coordinate 5,795 of JAFVLL020035020.1, read as the reverse complement.
TCCACTATTACTTTATATAGAATTGTTCTATACAGTTTTAATGCTATTACATCAGAAGTAACAATAATTAAATTACAAAAAAAGAAACAAAAAAAAGAGTAATCCCTTACTTTACTTTTTCAAGGGAAAAGTAATTAACTGACAGTAATTAATGACTTAGTAATACATTACACCCAACACTGGTCTGTGCAGTAGTGATCAGGTGAAGGCGCGGTATTAAAGGGTTAGTTCGCCCCAAAATGAAAATTCTGTCATTAATTACTCACCCTCATGTTGTTCCAAACCCGTAAGACCTTCGGTCATCTTCGGAACACAAATTAAGATATTTTGGATGAAATCTGAGAGCTCTCTGACCCTCCATAGACAGCAATGCAACTGTAATGTTCCCAGGCCCAGAAACGTAGTAAATACATCGGTAAAACAGTCCATGTAACGTCAGTTGCTCAACTTCAATTTTGCAAAGCTACAAGAATACTTTTTGTGCGCAAAGAAAACAAAAATAACAATTTATTCAACAATTCTTCTTCCCCGAGTTACCATCTTCCGCCATTTTGGAGAGTACCCAAGAATGTAATCAACGTAATCAGCGTTGTTTAAGCTTAGGGTAAAGCATGTGTATGCGTTGTGGTACTCTCCAAAATGGCGCAAGACAGTAACTCGGGGGAGAAGAATTGTTGAATAAAGTTGTTATTTTTGTTTTTTTTGCACAGAAAAAGTATTCTCGCAGCTTCGCAAAATTGAAGTTGAGCCACTGATATCACATGGACTGTTTTACCAATGTTTCTGGGCCTGGGAACATTACAGTTGTGTTGCTGTCTATGGGAGGGTCAGAGAGCTCTCAGATTTTATAAAAAATATCTTAATATTTTAGATTTTTTTTTTCTTAAAGCTGCAGTCCGTAACTTTTTTTTTTTTGGTTAAAAATGATCCGAAATCAATATTTGAGCAAGTACATAACCAGACAGTGTTCAAAACTATTGCATTACTTTAGCCCAATTCACAAAGGTTAGCTTACAATAATGTTTTTTAATTTGAGTGGTACGGGTAGGTTTTCCCGGGAAATTCGAGCATGGCACTGCATCATTACGTCACATTTGTAAACATAAAGAAGTTGTCCCAGCTAGTAAGCTAGGATGTGAGGATCCTGCAGGTGGTGGATCATTTATAGCCTTTTCTCCATAAACTGTAAAAAAAAATGGACGTAGTGTCCGTGACGTCACCCGTTGGTTTCTGAAGAACATTTTTGAAGCTCAAAATGCGCAGAGCTGGCCGTCATCATCTTGGCAGTGCGTCACTCCCGGATAACCGAAAATAGGCAAAAAGGCAGGACGTGGGTGGAGCTGGTTGCTGAAACCACGCCCGCCAATGCGACAGTGGTGACAGCAGCGGCAATCCACCTGTCACTCAAGTGGCCACGCCCTTAATTATGCAGAACTTTAAGGCTTAATATAATTTAAACAGATGAGTTATAAACCCCTCCTCACAGTTGTCATGAAGGGCAAAATTAGCTATATAGACCAAAATCATTTTTTGAACCAGGCTGTAAACATATTTTTTTCTGCTGTAAAGTTGGGCATTTTAACATGGAGAGTCTATGGGATTGACTCCCTTTTGCAGCCAGCCACTAGCGGCCAGTTGACGAATTACAGTTTTGTGTTGGTTTCATGAGAGAGCCCGGAAGGTTGCCGCTTGCTTTTCTCACAGCAGCTAGACTAATTAAATGTATCATTTTGATGGCAGATTGTGATCCAGAAAGGATTATGAAACAAATGTGAATGAAATTAAATTATATTCCAGTTTTAAATATGCTTCTGATTACAGATAGCCTGGGATTACACAAGATTTGTATTTTAAAGAAAACCAGTTCGAAGGAAGAATAATTTGCTTTTTGGGTTAAAAGAATTTCTTAATATGAAATTCGAATGGCATGACGATTAGATTAGACTGTACAGAAATTGAAATCTACATGCTAATACACAATATACTCATAGTCACACAATGCTGATGTTGTTAACATTAATAATTTGAGAATAAAGTATAACAATAATAATAATTTGCACGGTTTAATGTGATATGAGCTAACCGATCTTTAGATTAAATCACCATTGGTAGCGCGATTTATGGTAATGCTTTTTTCCTCAGTTGGTCAGAACAAACGTGGCAGACTTGTTACTTACTTGTTCAGATGACAATATATGGTGAAAATTCTTATTTGGGTCATTCCTCCAAGATGTAGGCTAGAATCTGTGATTCCTAAGTACAGTAGCCTAAATATCCACACCAGTGTGGTGACTGACACACACACATACTCTTCAAAACATTAGATTAATCCGCGATGGAGCCGTGCCGACTCACAACCCCACGCAAGGAAGATAATTCCGCAAAAAGCTGCAATTCCAGGTTTTCAAACAGAGGTGGCGACAAAGAGGCAAAATTTACGGACTGCAGATTTAATATATATTAATATTCGTTCCGATGATGAACGAAGGTCTTACTGGTTTTGAACGACATGAGGCTGAGTAATGACAGAATTTTCCTTTTGGGGTGACCTAACCCTTTAAGGTCTGGCCTAAACTCCTGCAGACTCAATCACAAACACACAATCATGGTGCCACACACAGTTTTTATAGCAACAAAAAGCTAACTAAACCGAATTTATAAGGAAAAAACAACAACACTTGAATATACATTAGCGTCATTAGAACTTCTTTAGGAAAAATTTATTTGAAGTGCAAATTGTTTTTTTTTTTAGTTTAGCTGACATCCCACTCGATTAGATGGAGAGGGCGGGGTTTATGGCCTGTACAGCAGCCAGCCATCAGAGACGAACAAAATGTTTTGGTCTCAGTTGTGTCAGCTTGGGAACCCACTGACTTTTATCGTATGAAGACAAAAAAAAGTCATACAGGTTTGGAATGCCAAAAATTGTGCCTTATTTTGCACCATATTCGTGGAAAGCTTCACAGTCTCTTACCAGATTTGAAAAACTTGTGCTTTTGGTCAACATTGATATCCCCGTCTCTCTCAGCCTGTTGGGCAGCAGTGCGGAGAGCCTGCAGCAGTCGCGATTCTGTCAGATTCCAGGATAGGACATCATTATCACGCAACTGCCCGCTCTCTGAGCCCCTGTCACTGTAATGAGGATAGTGAGCTGTGATTGGCTGGAGGATATATATTGGTGGGACTGAGTTGCTGTCTTTGGAGAACCATTGGTTAAGGAGCATTAAACTCTCTGAATCTTTGGGAAGTTTTGATATCAGCAACTCAAACTCTGTTTCTGGTATAAGGCGTGGGATGGGCCGATGGCCATACTGATTACCGAGCAGAGCCTGAGAAGAAAAACAGTGAAAAGCAGAGATACACAATTATACTTATGCTTAGAGAAACAGACCAAAAGGTGTTCATGGCGTTCAACTAAACTGTATAAAATTAGGTTGCTGGTGACACATACAATAAAAGTTGGGCCATCTGATATTCTCTGACAGGACTCAATTTCTTTAATGCACATCTCAGTTGTCAAGTGATCAGCTGCGAAGATCTCACGCACTCCACATCTGAAATCCACAACCTTCGAGAAAATACAAAATAAATTCAACACCAGTAGATATGTTCAATAAATAAAAATGTAATTATAGACAGTTTTTATGTTTCCCATCAGAATTCAACTAGACAGCAAATACATTTTTAGCACAAACCTCAAAGACGAGACCCAAGCTTTGACAGTGGGCCTGCAGCTCAGAATAGGCCTTCTCCCAGAATGCATTTCTCTCATGTTTCATGTCTGTCAAATAAATGAAATTTATTAACGTCGGGTCCTGAAGGAGTTTACTTTATAATATTTATTCATGTACAATATCTTGCTTATTACATGATTATTACACTACGCTTATTACAAAACCATAAGCACTATGTAGGAAATTGATTGTCTAATACAACAGTTATTTGTATGGTTTTAAATCATTACAGAAAAATGCCTGATCACCTTGATTAATCAGAACTATTCCAGTATTTCTATATTAGCACAAACACTAATTTTGGTAAAACTTTATTTTAAGGACCAATTCTCACTTTTAACTAGTTGCTTATTAGCATGCATATTGGCTGTTTATTTGTACTTATAAAGCACTTATTAATGCCTTATCCAGCATTACCATATTTTATATCCTTTATTGCTACCCCATACCTGAACTTAACAACTACTTTACTATTAATAAGCAGCAAATTATAGTTTACTGCAGCAAAAGTTGTAATTAGTAAATGGTTAATAGTGAGAATCAGTCCCCAAATTGAAGTGTGACCCTAATTCTGCCTTCATCCACAAAACAAAAATAGAAACACTGCATATTAAAGTTACACATATTCTACACTTACTTGGACTAATGCATTTTCATGATTTGTGATGATTGGATAAACATTTCTGTAGTATTTTTTAGAGTGAAAAATAAACATTTTAGAACCGAGCATAACTAGAAAATCCCACTAATTGCCCTTGACTTTAAGAATGTTCTTTTCGATCTTAAATTCAATTCTAAATCCCCTAATATTTCCAGGTTTTCTATGACCTTGGAATAAAGAGCAAAGTTTGTTTCACATACAAAGGTAACCAGACCAAACAAGCAGTGCAAGCCTTACCTGAGTGTGTAGAGCTGATGAAAACCCGCACCATTCTGGAAACAGGCTGTAGAGCATCAGCGCTCTGTCCCCGCAGAGCCTCCAATCCAAGAGCTTCGCTCATCTTCTCCACCACAGCCATCCTGACCAACACGCCTCAAGAAATCCTAAGTATGATCACCTGCCTTCCTGTGCTCATAACCCACCCAAATCTGTAGCTCTACAGCATTGAACAAAGAGCTCCAGAACCACTGAGCATCACTGCTTAGTTTGAGAAGTGAAGAAATAATCTGAAAACCAAATATGAATTAGATGAAGAATATGTTTAAGGAAAATAATACAGCTCTGTTGCGAAGCGCTCCAGCTCATTTGTTTGTTCTCCTCTGCACCCGTCATTTTATCCACTGAGATTGGGAAGGCCGAGAGAGACCTGGTGTTTACGAGCCGCCGCCTGCAGCAGAGATCAGACCCTGGAGACCATGAACAGCTGCCACATGTTTAATTAACCTGAAGTGTATAAAGGCATAAATTGCCTTTCATTTCCAATTAGGAATTGAAAATTTGTGGAATCATTTTGCTTCTCATTACAAATTTTGTCAACTGATTTTCAGTGACAAGCATTGATGTGAACCTGTTGAAACCCAGCAGGATCCAAAGCGAGCAGGTGATTTTATTACGCTGTTAACTAAACCTCTGCATGCAGTAATTGTTACTCTGTGTTGTTTGTTTCAAGCCTCTCTAATTTGCGCAGACCCATTCAGTCCTAAGAGAGAATACCCTAAGTCTAACTCACTGAGGAATTGGGTGTCAGGTTGATGATAAGAGTCACGATCAAAACTTACTCCGCCCCAGGCAGGATTGTGCAATATTTATGTAATATGTTCATTTTAATTAAGTTTTAAATAAGTTTTAAAGGAACACTCTACTTTTTTTGAAAATAGGCTAATTTTTAGTGCTGTCAAACGATTAATCGCGATTAATCGCATTCAAAATAAAAGTTTTTGTTTACATAATATATGTGTGTGTACTGTGTATATTTATTATGTACATGTAAATACACACACATGCATGTATATATTCAATAAAAATATGTTACGTTTATATATTAAATATATTTATATATGATATAATTTATATGAATATAAATGTATACACGTAAATACATGTAAATATTTTCAAAATAT
>JAFVLL020035019.1:0-20461 GCA_021397915.2 Tor tambroides | reverse complement strand
GTATTTCCAATGAGCCTGGGTTGTGATTTGCTGCTCAAGAAACATTTCAAATTAATATTAATGTTAAAAACTGTTGTGCTAGTTAATATTTCTGATAAAACAAAAATTATTTATTTGAAACAGAAATCTTTTGTAACATTATAAATGTCTTTACTGTCTCTTTGGATCAATTTGATGCTTTCTTGTTGAGTAAAAGTATTAATTTCTTTCCAAAAAAATAAATTTAAAGGATTGAAGACCAAAATTCCACTCATTTTCAGGTCCATTTCAGCTGCTTTTGTGGCCAAAATGGATATCTGAGGAGCCACTGAAGAGACTCTAAACTTTAAAACATGTGATTTAAAAATAAGTAAGAGGGTTGTAAGTGATTAGGAAATCTCCTCTTTCATCTAAATTAAAGAGGAGTGCTGGGAAAACAAGTACCGGCTTTGCTTTCATGAGCGTTCTGCCTCTCTGGAAATGTGTTGAGATGTTTTGCCATGATATAACAGTTGCATCACTCTCCTGAAGAAAGACTGATCTATTTATTATGGCTATTATTACTTAACCATGAGCGATTCTTAGTTTTGGTCTTGTTTGGAAAAAAATGTGTAGCAAGGAAGTAGCAAATAAATAAACTTGTTGAGTAAAAAGATGTATTTGAGAGAGAACTGCAGCCAAGGAGTAATATAATTCCCCAACATGCATCACGGTTACTGACTGCTGCTACAACGCTCAGACAAAAACACAAGAGCACAGAAAAGTGCCACATCAATCCAGCCCAGAGTACCCAAGAAAACCAGCTACACACTGGCCAAGAGAGAGAGAAATTACACGATAGACCAGGCTCTAATTAGCAACCATCTACCAGCTGTACGGTCAAATTCAGTGTTTTCTGTATGCGCATTTATATGACCTAGTTAATAAATGAACCTAACAGCAACTATTACAGAATTAAATTTTCATAAACAAATGAATGACAAAAGACTGATTTAAAGTTTGGTAATCACTGCTTTGAGTTTATTTTTGCCTGTCACATAGTGACCTTCCTCACAGAATCTACATAGGCAGCATCCCAATTAACATGGCTAAAATGGCTAAACACTGAAAAGAAAAAAATAATTAAATAGGTTTCCAAAAATATACAGAGCCCCTAAGGGGAGATGGTGATGGAAAATATGAGACAGGAGGAAAAATTATAGTTTTCGTTCTCTTGCAAAAGTATGGCGTCCATCCAAGAAACTTTGCAACTCACAAAGGCACTGAAATATACTTTTTTAAAGTTTGATAAGCCAACACAAAACTTCTCAGGGGAATGCAAAAGTAGTAATGTAGTAATGAAAAGTACTGAAATATTTTTTTGCTGTCCCTTTAGGGGTTCTGCACATCTAACACAAAATACAAAACAAAAAAACAACAAAACAAAATAAAACAAAACAAAAAAATAAAATAAAATAAAATATTAAGCGGCACAAATATTTTCAATTTAGCAGCAAATCAGCCTATTTGAATGATTTCTGAAGATTCTGAAAATTCAGCTTTGGATCACAGGAATAAATTGCATTAATACATAATAAAATAGAACTGTTATTTTAAACTAAAATAATATTACACAGCATTGTAATTTTCACTGTATTTTTGACATACATTTAATACTGTAAATGTAGCTTTAAATTGCATAAGAAACTTTCAAAAACACTACATAAATTTGTTAAATTAGCCTTTTTTCATTTTGATTAAATTTAGATTTTTTTCAATTTTGTTCATCAACAGTTTGGAATAGTTTGGAATAAATTACTATACATTTATAACCAACATTTCATTTACATTTTTTATTGCGTATATTTGTTTAGACTGACTTGTCTGCAAAGGAAGGATTCACACCATACTGCCTTAGAGTTTGCCTATGTCATCTTAACATACTGTCTAGGTAGGCAGCTTACTAGGTTCTGGAATTGAGCAATAACGCTCACATTCTGCAGACCACATGGATCCATCATCGTAATGAAGTGTCACGAGCGTGTCAGAATCATGTTACATGTGTCTCATGTGCGAGCTTTCAAACGTTATGATTGCATGAACACATCTTCCATTAAACGCTCTTGTGATGACGAAGCTCCAAACCCCGTATCTGACGAGAGATAAACAATATTGAGTGCAGCCTCTGAAATGCTGCCGTTCTTCATAATCAGGTTAAAATCTTCAGGGCACAGAGAGAGAGAAAGCGACAGAACTTACTTTTCTCTATTTTAGCCTCGCTCGCGTGCCTTTTCAGCACATTCAACGCTTTTGCTGGTGGCGAAAACTCAGTGAGCGTTTGGGAATGACTTATTTAACAGATCACATTTCCTTCTCTGTCAGCAAAAAAGAAGTCCCTCCCGGAGAAACATGGCAGAGGCAATGTGCTGTGAAATCTAGGGTCATCCAGAGACAAATAACTTTAAAGCGAAAGGGCAACAAAGGACGTCGAAGTAAAGAGCCCGGGCTCTTTCCAATAATTAATTAAAGCACTTTCAGCCATGCAGGAGGTGCAAATAGGAACCGGATTGTGCGTTTAGACCCGTAACAAAGCCGACTTCAGTGCTTCTGTCATGACGCTGCCAATAGATCTCATATATCAACACTTGGCTGTAACATGTAATCGCTTTCAATTTCGTCCAGGCTTGGGGTGTTATTGATTGAAAAGCCGTCTTTTCTCTTTCTGGACCTCTTGCCGAGAGCAACAGGAACGATCTACACGCGTCTTTTTTTGATAGCTGTCAAAACGAAGACCTTGGATGAACATGCAGCTCTTTCCAAGTTATGGGTGAGCACTAACCTGTTTTATGCAAGGCAAGAGCAAGGTAAATGTGAAGGCCATAAAACTGCAAGTAAATCACAACATTATGTTTATGGTCAATTCTGTTTTCTAAGATTGAGTATAAACTATTTACGGAAGTTTCTTTGGACTGTACTAGTGATCAGACTAAAATTGAAAAATGTTTACAGTAACAGGTTGAATAAATTATAGCTCAACATTTTTTCGGGTTGGGCCAGAAGTTCAGATTTGTCTAATAATATATAAAAATAAAATATGGTAGAAAGAAATGTAATTAAATTTTACACAAGAACAATTACCTTACCTAATATATTTAAAAAATAAATATTAATGCACTAAACTTCTACATAATAAATTACTTAAACAACCTAAAGAATTACATTTATGTGATATATTTTTCTTTCTGACATAAAAAAACTAATAAAATGCCAACTAATAAATTGCACATTTTGTTCTTGTAAATAAAATTTGATGCATAATAAAACCATATTTCTACTGCTAAAAATAAACATACTTACATTTTTCATTAAACACCAAATGCATTTGTTTATGCAAATACAGCTGGAAACTATACCGCTCCATGACATCTATAAATTCATAAACTGAACTTTGCAGAATATAATAGTATACACTGATTTGTTTATGATTTTCAACCCATTCTAACTGATGCTTCACAAATCATTCTCCCAAATGTGACATGTTAGCCAGCTAAATTATATATGTAAATCAACAGAATTGCAACAACGTTCAATATTTCACTAAAGAAAAACAAACGTTTATGCATGCAAGGCATGAAAACTCATGCACCTAACTGGCTTCTGACCATCCTTATGCTTGAGCCCTGAAAACAATATGCATTGTACTTTTTAGACACTTATGTTTAGATTCACTCCCATTGATTGCACTTGTAAACCGAAAACAAATCCTCTTTCTAAAAATGTTCTGGCAAGGTAGTCTATTTTTCAAAAAAACCCAAACAAACCCTGTCAAACTCCAACCAATCGATGTATCAAACAAAACAGAGTATGGGTAAGGTGGTGTATATGTGTTTTGGGAATGTGAGCGATTGTATTAGTAAAGGAGTTAGGATCTGACTGTCTCCCTGTGGTTGCAGGCATCGCCCGAGGCACTTCAGTCTTCACTAGTCAGTGAGAACTGCAGAAAGGCAGTGTGTCCTCACCCATCTGCCTCTGCGCCATGAAAACAAATACAGCAGTGCTGGTGTGCAGTAAGCTAGCCTTCAGAAATAGGTGCAGACGTTTCAATCAGACTTTTATCCAACCTTTTACTTTCATGCTTCGCTCAAACGCCAGGAATATATCTTTAGAGCGTGTCTGTGGTGGGAGTTCACAGATGTGAACACACACATGCACAGATGCTGTTTATGGTTAGAGAACATGGTAGTTGGATTATCTGTTGAAATACCCAACACACCCGGCTCAGCATGATTCAGTGCTGATGTTGTTCAAGTCAGACTGAAGCCAAGTTATATCTGTTAAAGTCAACATAAAACACAACCAATTTTAGTTTAATAATGTAAAGATAAGTGGAACAAGACAGAATAATAGATCAGGATCAATCAGGAACTGATGGTGAAAAGGTGATTTGAGTTTGTTTATTGGTGTTTTAATGCCATGCCAGCTTCCTTGGATATTTTTATGGTGAGTAAAGCATAAAAAAGCAATTTAAAAAGTTTTAAAAGTTGCGTTAGATAAAAAACTACAATTTTAGGTTTTACTTTAGGGATTTAGGGTAGGCTTTAGGTGATCTGAGGAGGAGAGGATGAAAATAAGAAAGTTTTTGTTACAAAAAGACAGTCTCTTTTTTATATAATCAATTAAATGATTAATCATTCACAGAATGAATTGGAACAAGTAAATAGGCAACTTTGGATTTCAAATCCAAATTGAATTTGGATTCAAAGACTGTGATGACGTCATTTATGTAAATGAGAATGACAATAGTGTCAAACTACAAATCATTATGAAACTAGAGTCAGAATCTGAGAAAAAAAACAAAAAAAAAAAACAGAACAATGGTATTTTACTGAAAACAAGAAAATACAAACTTTCAGAATTTCAGCTTAAATGCTCCTCATGAGTCATGATCCTCATTGATTAAGCATTTCCACAAATCCATATCTAGTTTCAATGGCTGAACCTTCCTCACAGTCAGTGTCATGTGGATGTTAAAGAGAAGTGTGTAATTTCTGCAGCGCCAAACTGATTGTTTCAGATGTTGAGATGCTCAAGCAATCAGAGAAATACAACACCGTAGAAGACTGACATGGAAGAGAAGAAACTGTTGAATAAAGTTGTACTTTTTGTTCTCTTTGTGCACCAAAAGTATTCTCATAGCATCATAAAATTACAATTGAACCAATGATGTCACATGGATTATTTTAACGATGTCCTTACTACCTTTCTGGGCCTTGAATGTGTCAGTTGCGTTGCTTTCTATGCAGGGTCAGAAAGCTCTCGGATTTCATCAAAAATATCTTAATTTGTGTTCCGAAAATGAACAAAGGTCTTACAGATTTGGAACGACATGAAGCTGAGTAATTAATGGAAGAATTTTCATTTTTGGGTGAAATATCCCTTTAACAGGGACAGTGGACAGTGGGAGAAGGTTTGGGTGGAGGAGATAGATAACGGTGAATGTATGTGTGGAACAGCTCTACTCAGCACTGTGGAAATCAAGCGCTCCTGTGAGCCATATCACGATCGGCAACAGAAATCATATTTCAAAGGCCTCTTCTCCAGCCATGTGCAGCCGGGCAAGCACTTTATCCATAACCCACTTTGTCACAGAACGCTTGGCGTGGCGTTCTCTCTGTGATTCCACACAATGACTTAACCATCTGGACCTCTGCACCAATGTTTCCCAGTTTTCTGTGTCTGACAATAAATGCAATTAAAACTCATGAATGAACTGTGATCTGACTGGCAAAACGATGAATTGTCTTGGACAAACCACATCTAAATGAAAACTGGGTTGAAAGAATAGTTTACTCATATAAATGTAAATTCTCACCATTTTAGGCCCTTTCAAACCAAGTGTGATAACTGTAACTATAACAATATAGATATAAAATTCATTCTAGAGTCCACACCACAACTATAACCTACCTAACCTCATGATGAAAATGTACCTGTGGGAAATTTTTCGCAAGACATGAACTAGGTAACAATTATTAACATCTCTTCCAACAGATATTAACATTACAGGCAATAAAACTGTACTTGTAATTGTTTTCATACACAGTTATGATTATAGCTCCATATGTTTCACTTTCTGGATGTAACAAGCTTGCTCTGTAGCTCAGCGGCACGGAATTGGATTTAGGATGCAGAATCCTTGGGTATGAATCCTGTGAAAAACATGATTCACAATGAAAGAGCTGAAAGATGAGAGATCGAAAAACAAGCATTTGCTTTTGTTCATACTATCGGGTAGGTTTAGGTGTAGCGCAGATGGTGCGTTATTATAAAACGTCACAGAGCATTAGACTTATAGCGCCACTCAATGGACATTTCAAGTCAGAACTGCGGTGACACCTACAAAACCAACGTCACATAAAACGTACCATATGTACATTCATCTGTTCCAGGGAAAAATAAAAACTCTTTTAGCACCACCCAGTGGACATTTCATATCGAATATGTCACGAATGTATATGCCAGTATGTATTTCATGTCTTGTGAAAAACAGGTACGTTTTCGTCATGAGATCAGGTTGACTATAACGTTAATAGTACAGAAGTTGTTTGCTGGAATCACTTTCAAAGTTATTTTTTTTCAGCTGATGAAGTATAAAAACATCAATAGCCAATCAAAATCCATCCAAGCTTGAGCATTTAAAGCGGCAGACGACAAAACTGCATCGCGTGCTTATAATAAACAACTTTATCATCCACTTGTATGAACGCTTATATAGTTATCATTTGCAGTGTGAATGGATTCATCCTCAATATTCTTCAAAATATCTTTTTTTGTGTTCTTCAGAAGAATGAAAGTCATAGGTCTTATTATTGTCTTTTCCATATTCAGCAAAGAGCTGAATTTAAATACATCACCTGACCTAAGACAAATCAGCTTTCCCAATCTCAGTGACAACAGACAGAGCCATAATGTACTTTTTGATCTTCCGGCTCAGCCGAGCCATTAACCACGGATGAAATTTTCTCGGATTCAAGTAAGACGGGAATGACCACAGGCTGTCTGTGCCCTTGTCTGAGAACAGCAGCATTTGCTATTCGTGAGTGAAACATGAAATATTCATGTAGTGATGCTCGATATTAGGTTTCAGTGAAAGCTGGGGGAGAAGGTGGCAAATAAGATGCATCTCTCCATGTCCGTTCGTTCCCATAAACCCCCCAAAAATCATCTCCCGTCACCATTTCCAACATACACCCTTTACCAACGCCCCGGTCTCTCCCGGGATTCGTGCTTCCGTCTGAGGAGGGCCGTGGAGCCATCAGCGAGTCTAGAGAACATCTGCGCGGAGGAAACCTTGCAGAACGCGTCTCATTGGGGGTGGATCTCCTCCGGGAGTGGCGTCATATGAAAACCGTGGCAGAATCGTGCCCATGGTCGATACTCTACATTACCTGCACAAGCAAGGCGTTAGCAAATGACAGCCGGATTCCTCCAGGAGATTCGTTATCAATAAATCTCACTATATTTGTTTATGGCTGGCTGGGAGACAAAAGTAGACGGAGGCGAAGCGAGGACCGGTACCTGGCAGTAAGAAACCTGGACTAACGCATCCATTTTAATTCTCTCTTTCATCTCGGTGAGACAGAGGACTCTGGAATCCCGGGGGGAAGCCACATCATCTCTTTGTCACGACCAAAGTCAGCCCTAGTCACTAAGATCTATGCGACGTATGCCCGGCGCCCCGGGAGCGCTTCGCAGAGCTAATATTATTCCAAATCCAAATGGCTTTGAAATGCAAACGCACACTAATGCCTTTTGCATGCCAACTGTTGCAAAGCCTCTTAATTGCATTCTTGCTCGGGTCTCTTGTTTACACATGATCTGCAACATCCCATTTTTGGCAGCCACCGACAGCGGAGGCCTCACAAGACAAGCCTCACAGCCCACACAGAGAGGAGTGGATTGACCAGACACAAGGAAAACGAGAGCGAGGTGATTCAGGGCTTTTTTCATATCTGCTCTCTTCAAGACCTTTGAAATACATGCACCCTGGTATAAAAACACATGCACACTTGATGAACTTTGATGAGCTCTATAAACCACAGCACACTAGCTGGGAGTCAATGATGAACTCTGAAAAATACAAAGAATAAAATTCTCAAACAGTAGTCAATGATATTTAAAAATTAGTCCTAGATCATGTTGCAAAAATCATCAAACATTGTCAAAATCACACTTTTTCCAATAAAAACTAAATGCAAATTCTTTATTCACTACAGTGCACAAGTTTGAGGTTTCCAATGTTTGAAAATAAGTCTCTGATGCTCACCAAGGCTGCATTAATTTGATCATAAATATAGTAAAAACAAATAAATATTATTGCAATTTAAAATAATTGTTTTTTATTGTAATATACTGTAAAATGTAATTTATTCCTGTGATGCAAAGCTGAAATTTCAGCATCATTACTCCAGTCTTCAGTGTCACGATCCTTCAGAAATCATTCTAATATGCTGATTTGCTGCTCAAGAAACATTTCTTATTATTATCAATGTTAAAAACAGTTGTGTATAAAATTCAATTGAAAAAAAAAATATATATAAATATTTTCTAAACAAAAAATGCAACAAATAATAGCTATTATAATATGAAAAAAAATTCTATTAATAACACACATTTTGAATATATATAGCAAAAAAAAAAAAACCTTTTATTATTATTATTATTATTATTATTATTATTATTATTATTATATCCACTATACACCCACTAAAGCGCGCACACAATATATGCACATGCAAAATTACTACCATATATTAGGGATCTTATTAAATCAGGGCCTTAGTCTCATTATTTTACAGCTGTATCGTCTCCTACTCCTCCTGTTCAATGCCTCCCGCTGGAGTTTAACTGTGTGAATGGTGACCAGGAAATGACCTAATTTCAGTCATACAGGACAGTTTTCCATTCCCAGATTAAGCCTGTGCTGAATTACACCGTCAAGGGCGACTCTTCCCTGAAATACTATTTAATCTAGGAATAGGCTTAATCTGTTTTGGAAACCCGCCCATGGAGTTTTAATTAAATTTCATGGCAAATATAATACCACCAATATCTCTGTTAACAAAAGCCACGGGAGAGGTTTTATTAAAAGACGGCTAACCATGTCAGGTCTCTTCGCTTGAACCAATAACTGATTTTCCTTTGTTTAGAGGTGCTGGAGGTCAGGTAATATGGCTGCTGTAAAAAGCTGACACAAGCATATGCCGGGGTAGCAGACGTTGTCATGTGCCGCCCACAGAGTCTGTGTCCGACGCTATAAGTGCGAGAAAGAGGATGTGGGGTTAAGCACATTGCATGATGTCATGATTAGCGTGCTCAAACTTGTGTGTATGTCATTTAGGTGTATGTGAGATGCTAGTCAGCATGTAACAAAATCATCACCCTCCACAGCCAGGTGAAAGTAGACCAATTGATAATCTCCCCTCCCTCACGCACACTCTCCCGCGAGCCCGTTTCTGCGCTGTGATTGGACGCGATGACTCCTGCCTTTTGACCTTCAGCACGGTCAGCGGGGACCCTTCCCTTCTCCCGATAAACTGAGACGAGGCCGCGTCACATCTATCGCTCTCAGCCGCCGGCACGCCAGCGATTCATCAGCGAATTGCCAACAGCGGCATGAGAGTGCAGCACCAGCGCATGCAAACATGCTAAAGCACAAGCCCCTCCCACTCCTTCCAAATGTCTATTTCAATAAACATGTCAATTTTAGCTCAGTACATTTAAAACCAAATCCCCCGTGTCCGGCCAAAATGTAATTGCCGTGCCGGTGTTGCAAATCTCTTGCAATGCACGCAAAACAAATAGATCAGAAAGCCATTACATGTATATTCATGAAACGGCAGACCCTGGGATCGCTCCAATCGATAGGATTAACTAACAAGCAAATGCAAACAAAGCACTTTGTAATCCCGTCCAAACACAACACATTACATCAGCTTTTTGTCCGCCATGCAAAATCAAATGACAAATAATATTGACACTGATGAGCGCTGATGTGAAAGTTTAATATCTAGCTTCAGGACAACGTGCAAATGAATGATGCACAAAAGTGCAGCTTTGCCAGTAACAAACTACTTTTTCCAATAAGTTGTAGTGTATTGTGACAAAGCGCTAAATCAGGCTCATTTTGTTGCAGACACAGTTGTGTAGCTGAGCGAACTGAGACAAACAAATTTCCCTAAACAGTCTTCTTTATTATGATGTCTAAATAATTCCAGTCAATCAGTTTATTTACATGATTCATGTAAATGAATTCATTCAAAATCTCAGACCTTGCACAGAGTATTTTTACGACTTATAATTGTAATTATGCCTCTGTATTTTAAAATGTGGCTTTATTTCTTATTTTAAACTTTAAACTTGGCCAGTAAGGTTTTTATTCAGCAAGGATGCATTAAATTGATCAAAAGTGACAGTAAAGGCATATATAATGTTGCAAAAGATTTATATTTCAAATAAATGCTGATCTTTTGAACTTTTTATTGATCAAAGAATCCTGAAAAACAGCTGTGTGCATATATTCAAGTTCTTATATACATAAAACTTTATACATATAACTTATATACAATAACTTTAAGAAACCTCTTTGTTTAATAGATTGTATTGCAACTACAAACTCCAAACTACTTCCAACTCTTCTCCAACACAGCTGTTGAAACCAGAACCCAAAAATATCATGTCCCCACCTGAAATATTCATATTTACATATGGACACATGTGTACGGCAAACTAAATGTGCTGCGTTTAATGATAACAATAGCTCATTACAAAAGCCGCCTGAAGTCTCCAGTGAGATGCACAGATTTAAACACGCTGAGCACATTTATGAAAGATTTAGTGGTTTGAGAATGTCTTTTTTAAGCTGCTCTGGCAAAGCAGTGTCATTGGCGTCGCTTTCACACCATAAATCTTTTCTCTAATCAGATTTTAAAAAAGCAGCGCAACATTGCATCATAAGCAAGCTTTTTTGCTCATTCCAAAAGTGCCGGAACGGTGGATTCTGTTCCGTGCTACTGAAAACATGCAAATACCCAGAGACTGTAAGACTATGCGTGCTCGTGTTTGCATACGCGCCTGCCTGCGTTCATTATGAGATGTTGTAAAAGACATTGTTATCCTGCCGGAGACAGCCAGACATAAAGTGCTGAGATACAGAGCTAAAAAAACAGCACACACTGCTCAAGATGAAGCACTTAAAAAACAGATTTTAACCTCTTGCTGGAAAGAAGAATGTTTACTTTCTTTTTTCCTCTTCCTTTCTCACTTGCAGCTCACATGACACAATATCACCACTTCCCGAGAGACTGGATTTGAATGACTTGAGCGATAATTTTAGCCAAAACGTTTCTTTGACAAAGTGTGTAATAAAAGCAAAGGGACTGGTTTGCGAGACACGACCAGAAGACTCATTTGTTTTTAATTGCTACATGTCTGTTGCTTAATTTGAGGCTGATAAAATGTTTCTTTTAAAAGTACGAGAAAGAACGGAAACAAATGGAATTGCATTAAGGTGTGGGTGGCAGTCAAAGGCGAATGTGAGCGCTGTGCAGACGTGGCAGAGGGGATTTTGCGGGCTAACAGAAGAATCGCAGCACTTGTAATCCTCAACATTAGACGCCCTGTCAAGCCACTAATAAAAATAAGCCAGATATAGATCAAGCGCCTGTGATATATGACATTTTAAAGCCCTCTAAATCAAGCTGTGGATGTGTGGCTGTCTCTCGCTCCTGCTTCATATACAGTCCTGTTCACAGGGGTACATTTAAAGATTTAGCGTGCAAAGCTGGTTAACTGTCGGTAATTAAAGGAAAGCAAAGTTTCTGAATTTAATAAACCAAATACAAATAAAAATCAATAACTGAGTCACTAAAAAATCTGCATTGAAAATATACACTGCACACTAAGCTGCATATTACCATATAGATATCCACTTAGTCTATTAACAAACACTCAGTACTATAATACAAATCACACTACAAGGGAAAAAAATCTAATTTACACGAAATCTGAACTCATCCACCATCTACATGAGAACACAAACAGCCTCACTTCTCTAATTCTCTAATGTAAGCTAAAAATTGTTATTAGATCATTTAACAACACATGCTACAATATATAAATACAATAAACTACTGTATATATATTACATATAAGTGCTTTCAATTGGTAAAAGAAAGTGTACTAATTATCTAACATTAAAGTTTTTAAATGCACTTTTATATTGCTGTATACACTTTTATATTGCACTTATATATGTCTGTGTGCATGTGTGTAAAACAGCAAACTGACGATTTATATATAATCATTTGTAATTGTATACACTGTTGTGATTAATTGTGGCTGGAATAATATTGTAGCAGTAAAAATAGTTGCCTGCTGAAATC
Organism: Tor tambroides; assembly: GCA_021397915.2. Taxonomy (NCBI): domain Eukaryota; kingdom Metazoa; phylum Chordata; class Actinopteri; order Cypriniformes; family Cyprinidae; genus Tor; species Tor tambroides. The sequence goes on along the minus strand of JAFVLL020035019.1, from coordinate 8,060 downwards.
TAAATGTATTTACATCTTCGTCATGATTAGACAGACACGGTGAGTTTGTCTTTACTATACATGTTAGACGTGATCCACCTCATAGTAACAGTCCTGTCAGATCGTCCATCCTTTGAGTGAGCGTGTACAGTAACTTTACAGGTCGGCCGGTCTGGTTTCGTCCGTTAAAGTGAACCTTTTCGACATGCTTCCGTGTTGTTGTTGCTCCACAATGGCATGGACGCGATGTTGTCTGGGGGTTTGGGAAAAGGATGGAAGGTGGTGCTCGGGAAGTTGTTCGGACGTCACATTTTTACGGAAGTCACAGCGGCTCTTGAAAAAACACAGCAACTTTATGCAGGCTGTGTGCACTTTACGGTGGACTGACTGTTTTGAAACTTATATGGTAGTTACATAGCCTCTAGATCTCTGTTATCATGAAAAAAGCCAGGAAATTTCAGTTTTGACAATGTGGGGCCTTTAATATGAAATGATACATGCTACAGCGCCGTATTTGTGCATGCATTTGAAGAGCACGAGCTACAAGCACAGTATAATGGCTGACAGGACAGGAACATTTGTTTTTACTGACATATGACCTGAAAAAATCTTATCTGACCACAGTTCACTGTTGTTCTACTGAAGCTTCCTCGTCACCTGTACCGTTTCCGTGCTCATTTGCCTAGCGCCTGGCGCTGAGGCAAAGTGGAGCACGCGTCTGAAAAGTCTCCTGTTTGATGTGGTCGTAAAGAGGTTCTGCGTCTAAATAAACACAATTCTTGTCAAGAAAAATGAGACAGAAGCCGCAGTTGTGAGTGGGGTGGCCAACCCTAGCCCCGCCCCTGCGTTAACTGTGTTAAATATTTTTAATGCCTTAAACTGGAAAAATTAATTGCATGCATTAACATGATCATTTTGACAGCACTAATATATAAAATGGAAACCAAACAAAAAGTGATTCAAAGCTTGTTTCTTTATCATTTTGTGCCTGATTATGTCCCAAATGTTGGTAATCTAACCAGGACGACAACGGCATCTGGTAGAGAGCAGTTTAAGTCATCACAAAGCACTGAATGTCTGTTCTGTATTAAAAGAGTGGCTTGCAGCCTTTTCTTGACTCAAGCAGAATGTAAAAGAAAGGCAGCAGAATAATTTAATAGCTATTAAACGGTAAACAGCAAGTCTGGCTCCGTCTGTGAATGGGTATTATTTACCCCTGCAATTTCAGCCCTTCCAATGTGTTTAAAGCACTTGAAAGTGCAACTTTAAAACACTTGCCAACTGCTGTCCCTTAAGGACATTGTTTGAGCGCTCTCAGACTGACATCTGGATAATGAACAAAGATGTACTTCCAAAAAGTGGAGACTCACCTATCCAGAGCACAGCAACATACCAGACCACTTTTACTGCGGTAACATCATGTCTACACCAGAAACGCTGAAGCCAGACGTCACTATCAACAGACCAATCAGTCTGTGAAGATCAAGGCCACTTCATTCAACAAATTAGCAATGAATTGCTTTGTACTTTACATTCAACCGTTAAAAAGTTTGGGGTCAGTACGGTTTTTGGAAGGCAGTTAATACTTTTATTCAGCAAGGATGCATTAAACTGATCAAAAGTGACAGTAAAGACATTTATAATGTTACAAAAAAAATTGTTACAAAAGAAATGCTGTTCTTTCCTTTCATTACAGTTTTCACCAAAATATTAAGCAGCACAACAAGCACATTAATATAAAACAAATGTTCCTTAAGCACCAACTCAGTTTATTTACTTATTTATTTTAAATCACATTTCATACAGATGTGTTCATGTGACACCGAAGACTGGAGTAATGATGCTGAAAATTCAGCTTCGCATCAAAGGAATAAATTAATAATGTTATGAATAAAGAGTGTTATTTCAATTTGTAAAGTTAATTTCATAATATTACTGTTTTTACTGTATTTTGATCAAATAAATGAAATCTTGGTGAGAGACATATTTTAAAAAAATAAATAAAAATTATGACCCAAACTTTTGTACATGAGTTTATACTAATATAAAATCAATTTCAAATCGCAAAATGCATTAATGTATTATTCAATAAATTCATGCACATCAGTTCATTGTTTAAAAAAATCAATAATCAGAGCCAATTATGAGCTGACAATCAAAAGGGGGACAGAAAAGTTCAGTGATTGTTCTGTACTTTATAGTCACTGAAAATACACGGCATCTTTTGGGAAATATGTAGAATGGCAAAATAATATGGTTTTATACATTTAAATACTTATGTAAATCAGACAAGAAACATTTCAAGCTGGTTTTGGTGTAACAGTCTGAAGTTACTGAAATACAAAAATAAAATTAACATGATATTTGACAATAAAACAACTTTCAACCTGATCTCATGACGAAAACGTACCTGTGGGAACTTTTCGCAAGATGCGAAATACGTACCGCCATGTACGCTTCATGACATATTCGATGTGAAATGTCCACTGGGTGATACTAAAACAGTGATTTTTTTCCCCCCAGAACAGATAAACATACATATGGTACATTTTATGTGACGTTGATTTTCTATGTATCACCGCAGTGCTGATTCAAAATGTTCGTTGAGTGGTGCCATAAGTGACGTTTTAAAATAACGTACCATCTGCACTACACCTAAACATGCCAGATAGTATGAACAAAAGCGAATGTGTCGTAAAAACACAATCACAAGCATGCCATTTTAGCTTGTTTTTCGATCTCTCATCTTTCAGCTCTTTCATCGTGAGTCATGTTTTTGACGAGATTCGTACCCAAGTATTCTGCATCCTAAGTTCAATTCCTGTGACGCCTGAACTACTGATCAAGCTTATTACGTCTGGAAAGCAAAATGTATGGAGCTGTAACCATAACTGTCTATGAAAACGATTACAAGCGCTCGATGTTTTAGCGCCTCTAGTGTTCATTTCTGTTGGAAACTGCAGTGATATGTACTTATTGGTACGTATTTCACATCTTGCGAAAAGGTTCCCACAGGTACGTTTTCGTCATGAGATCAGGTAGACAGACAACTTTACTTGCAACAGGCCATCAGTGATGTGCCGCATCTAGCACTTCACATGTAGACAGCTGTGTTGATTATAACAGAAGAATTGGAGTTTGGTCATGTTATGAACGTGTGTCAGCTGTGGGATGTTAGCTAGGTGTGGCTCATTGCCTGCTGATCGTTCAGCCTTTTAACCTGCACGCTCAAGGACTGTGAGTGAGGCACAGACCCTCCGGTCCTGCTCTGATAAGGTCCCTCTTTCTCTTCAACGCTCCATTGAGGACTAGAGCCTCTGTGGGCCCTTTTATCAGCCGTGTGAGGCAGCAGGAGGAGGGAGGTGAAGACAGAGGGTTTGACAAGCGCTGACCCCCATTGACAGGTGGCCAGATTGAGGGGCGAGATTAGCTCTACTCTCCAGCTGAAGGTAGGGCGAGCGAGACACATCAGCCTGGATGAACGACCATGCTGTGCCACAGTGTCATGCCTGGTAGCCCTAGAAACCTGGCAGGAGAATACATCACCAAAAGGTGTGCGAGCGGGGACTAAAACCTACCTATTTGGAGGGGATTCGTTTCATATGAGGAGGTGGGCTAATGTAATAGTTTTCAAAGCTTCTCCATTATTTTAATTGGACCTTTTCCTGTGCCAGAAAACATTCTTTTGAAAAGTGTTTTTACTACTTATGACATACTCTGAAAACCACAGGTAATTCTAGTCTCAAGTAAACTGAGAATTGTGAATCTATGACCATCAACATATATATATTTACTTATTCTATAAATACATGTAGAAAACCATTCAAAAGTACAGGTTTTGCAAGTTTTTTTAATCTAATGGCTGCATTTATTTGATTTAAAAAACGCCATAAAAACAACTTAAAGATAATCTTGTCTTTTAAATAATTTTTAAAAGCTAATTTACTCTTGTGATGGCAAAGCTGAAATTTTAACCTGTAATATCTCAGCTCAATATTTTTATATGCATTATTTTTTAACATACGCTACCGTTCAAAAGTTTGAGGCTGGTAAAACTTCAGGTTCTTGAAATAAGTGTCTTGCAATAGCCAAAGCTGCATTTATATATACACACTTTAAAATATTTTTAAATATAATTTATTCCTGTGATGCAAAGCTGAATTTTTACTTCAGTCTTCAGTGTCACATGATCCTTCAGAAATCATTCTAATATGCTGATTTGCTGCTCAAAAGAAACATGTCTTATTATTATTCATGTTGAAAACAGTGCAAAATATTATAAATGTAACATTATAAATGTCTTTATTTTATTTTATATTTTATTTTATTTTACTAGAACAGCAAAAGAGTCAAATGAAATTGTAAAATGCAAACAGATATTTGAAATTTGAATTAATTTAGCCTAACAATCCCAGATATATGATCCTGCATAATACTTCCTGCTCAAATACTTGGTATAGGTAGACAGTTTTGAGACATTGTGTAACTGCAGTAGGTTTGCGATTTCTATACGTTCTTTTCTCCTGTTCGAACAGTCAGTAAACATTACAGACATCCACTAATTCCTTTACAGAAAACTAATCCCATTTGAATAGGGCTTTTGAAAGAAGCTCGCAGTTAGTGCTCCTCCACTGTAAAAGAAGATGGATGTTATAGCTGGAGTCAGTGCGATGAGGCTTGATTCAATCTCTTGGCTATATTGATTTGAATGGATTTAAGAAAATACAGCAGGCAGAAAAATTTAATTTCCCAATATTACTTTTCAGCGCTGTCTGATCATCCGCGGCACGCGCCGTTCTTTAGGTAATTAGTTTTGTTTCTTGCCGGGAAGGCTCCTTGACCTCATTGTCGTAGTCGCCCGGCATCAAACGGTTCACAGAGTGGCAGAGCCTCTCGTCTGCAGCCAAAGTCTTTGAACTCGACTCCGCCTATCAGAGGGAGGCGGATGAATCACGGACGTCCAGTCGCGCAACAAGTGCAGGCCGTTTTGTGCTCGGAAGATCTCCCGTTGTGCCGGGGCGTCTTTGATGATGTCTGTCGCAAACTTCTCGAGCCTTACATAAAAGAGCTCATTTCATACAGGAGCCCAGCACCTGCTTGGAAAAGTACAAGACGCATTGAGTTCTACAGCAGTTTAAAGCTACACTTCTCTGAAGTGCAACAGCCAACCACATCCTTTAAGTATCGCAGGGAAAAAAACAACAACAGAAAGAATGGAAGAGAGGAACATCAAAGCCAGGAGCCCGACTTAAGTACGCTATTCATCATTCTCATTGTCATCACAGGTGACGCTCTGCTGAGAAATGCAGTTAACGCGAGAGCGCTGCTGTTGGACTGCCAGAACCGTGCATCAAATTTGCAAGCACTCCGCAGTCACAGCTCAGGGCGTCTGAGTCATTACGCTCGGCGTAATTTGAAATTAATTTAACTTTTGCTTTAAAATACGTAGGACTTTCTGTCTTCTCCACGGTGTCGGCTAAACAATAGCTTAAGACTTTATAACACAATCATTTGAGTTGCCATTTTTCCCTGTGATTATTTGCAGGAAAATGAGAAGCGGAGGCCTGATTGAGAATTAAAATCTAATCGTCGAGCTCCAGTCTGACCGTCGCTGATGAGCCGGTGGCTATGCATCACTGACATCAGCCCACTCCCCTGACTTCTATTACTCTAAAACACAAGCTCTGCTTATCTATTTCTATTACCCTTTAGCTGTCTTTTCCCTTTCTGACCTCCTCTCCAACATTTTCCCGTCGTCTGATACTTTCCTCACTCTTCATTTGAATCTTTCTATCAAGCTGCATTGCGCTTCATCAGACGTCTCTTGCGATTACTTTGAATTTGTGGGTTACACAAGAGCTTGTCTTTACACTGTAGGTCTGTAAAAAGCATCAAGTACGTACGTATGATGCTAAATGTATGAACGTCATTGCACTAGACAACAAAATATCAAAGCAAGTGGCATCTGCAAACAAATGATGCAAGAGCCTTTCTGGAAACAAATTTGTTTGTATGAAAAAGTTTTGCTTGAAAAGTCTGCTTATGCTAACTTTATTCAAAATAAGTGCCACTTGGATTTATATTGTGTTATCTAAATCAAAATATTCAGTGTATTTTTGTGTCTTATTGTAAACGATTCAATGATGAAGAAATAGATCATATCTACATAAAATAAACATTTTATATGTTTTTTTAATCATCACTGAGATACTATCTTTTAATTATTTTTAGATTTTCCATTTTAACCATTTTGCAGTGTTTTTTTTATTTTTATTATTTTTTTAATTGTCTGTATACTGTATTTTTTTTTCAGTATTAGTTTCAAGTTAAACTAAATGAAAATAAAAAATGTTGCCTTTGCAACTATCTGAATTTTTTTTATATATTTTATATATCTATTTCATGTAACAAAATGTTTTTATGATCTTCGTTTTAGTTTAGTTATTAACTATAATAGCTATAATAGTGCTGATACAAATTATATATACACTCACAATTGCATAAATTAAGTAAATGTATTTCTTTACCATTATTCAGTTAGAGTGTTCACTGCAAAATACCTTATGGGTTTCTCACAGAAACAGATGAACAGCTTGATATCAACCGGGACTTTTTAGCCTGTTTAGAGAAGCAGAAGCATGATAACCCTGACATAAGACAGGCACTGAGGATGCTTTGTACATTATAGCACATTTAAAGCACAATATCTATGCATGGATCGATACATGTCTGGAAGAATGTGATTTACTAATGAACCGGTTTGGGCTGGTGTGAGAACTAGATCTCCTCTGGGTGAACAGAGCTGACGTTCCTTTGCTTGAAGGCCACCACTCACCTTCTCTGGCTTTAATCATTTATAGGTATATGCAGATCCTGTTCTTATAAGAACAGGTTAGTCTGTGATGGAGCAAGGGAGGTCCTCTAATCGAAAGCGAAGTTTTGTTGATCAAGACGGCTTGATTGTACCGATTGACAGCTTATGTTCCTCACTTTGGATGTATCCAAACACACAGCTCCCAATATGAAGAAGATGGCCAAATACAACAGTCGTTTATGAGTTAATACGGACGCTTACTGGTGTGGATGCACAAGCAAAGCATTATTGGATATGGACGGCATTGTAGAAATACCCTTTTCACAGGCATATTTGAAATGGTTCTCTTTTGGTAAGAATGCAATCAAACCCAGTGGTCCAAAGAACCAGCCAATATCCCTATGCAATATCCCTGTGATAACCATGAGCATAAAGGATGGATCTCTGGAGTTGAATTCTGTGAGTCAGCACATCACTGCTATTCACAATCAAAACATGTCTCTCCCTCTGAAAGTCTTTTAATGACTCTTCTGCGAAACGGGAGTATGGAATTATTGCTTTCCAAATGCAGACTTGATTCCTGCTCAAACTATTAAACAAACATTATGGAGTGTAAGGTCCATTCAAGACGGCTTCATTAAGAACGATAAATAGAAAAACAACTACAGTATAACGACAACTATATTAGCGTCCACACCAATGTACAGTAAGATTGTGTTATTACAAGTGCATACTGTGGTTGTGTCGTTTGCTCAAGCTCTTTAAAATCAAGTGGATTCTGACTAGCTGTTAATGTTTTTATCGTTCATTAGCCGAAAAAAATGTGAAAAAGTGATTTCAACGATATTGTGTCACTATCATTATAGCTGTGGTGTAGACATTCTATTCTCACGGAATTAGAACAATTAATAAAACTTTATAGTTATCATCCTCTGTCTGAACAGGCCTTAACAGGAAAAATACCGCAAGACTTGCAATTCAGAAAGACCACTATAGCATAAACAATAAACAGCACATAAACATTCTGCCCAATGAAGGCACAGTTTGCGCACACAAAATTTAAGCAAATTTTGGTCTGTTTTGAAATTTAGTTGAACCAAAATGCAACTTTGTAACAATTTAGTCCCAAACCAAACCTTACTTAATACCTTTAAGCCTGTTCACACCAAAAACTGTCGATAACTAACTACAAAGTCGATAAGATACGAAAACAACATGGTACGATAACTAATTCTATCATTTACTCTCCCACAAGTTGTTACAAACC